>JAAGNO010028543.1:175871-192814 GCA_033439905.1 Ceryle rudis | reverse complement strand
GCCTTCTCAGTATCACTTGCCACCAGTTCTCCCGTATCCTTTCTGAGGGGGCCCACACCTTCCCTAGTCTTTTTCTTACCATTAATATACCTATAGAAATTCTTGGTGTTTCCCTTGATCTCTCTGGCTAGATTTAATTCTAACTGAGCTTTAGCTTTTCTAACCATGTCTCTTGCTACTCAGGCAGCTTCCTTGTATACCCCCCATTCTAGCTGTCCTTCTTTCCACTCCTTGTAGAGTTTCTTTGTGTGTGACAGCATGTCCAGGAGCTCCTTATTCATCCAGGCAGGTGTCCTAGCATTCTTTCCTGCCTTTCTTGAGAAGAAGTAAATTTACATGGGAAGGTATCCAATACATGTTTAATAGACTCCCACAGGGATATAACAATCATCCACAATTCCTCATGTCACACTTGCTGAACTCTTCTCTCCCTGAAGGGGTAAAACAATATCAGCTTATAGATGATATTTTAATTGGAGGAACTTCCCTTGAAAAGGTTGGATAGGATGCAGCAACATTTTGGCAAACATTGCCTGATGTGGAAATTGAAATTCCACCTGGAAGATGACTGGGACCAAGTAAACAAGTAAAAATTTTTGGGCTTCTGGTGGATTGCAGGAAGCACAGCAATTCCACCAGACACCCTAAATAAAATATAACACACATGCACTCCAAAAAACTGAATCGTCTGACTATTGATAATTAAAATCAGAAGGATGCTGGGTTGTTTGGATTCCATACCATAAGAATAAACAAAATCATTCTTACTTTACAATGAAGAGGTAAGGAAAAAAAAAACACAAAAACCCTTTCTCTTTTTTTAATGTTTAAATAATATTATATTAATTGAAAGAATTAAAAACAGAAGCAGCTTCCAGTCTTTGAGTTATCATTTGAGGCCCTGGAGTAAAGATGATGACATTTCTGGACAAAAGAAAATCAATAGCATGCCACTTTTAGTATCTACTGAATGTTAGGTAGTTAATAATTTAAAAAAGAGAGCTTGCTGCTACACATACAAGGTTCTCCCTTTTGTCAGAGAAGCAGCTGGGTTCAGTTGCTTGTTGGGTATTCCTTTGTATGCTCACTCTCGATGGATTAAAATGGCTTCTCCTCTAATAAGAGAAACTGCCTTTAAATTACAGGGTACGATTTTTTGATAGCCTTAATATGAACCACCTCAAAGATTAAAAAAATTAAGTGTTTCAAAGGTATTTTGTATTAATATTATTTGACCATCTCTTGAAGACAAAAAGGAAATGGTAGTAGCAACAAATGTGAGCAGAGATTACTGTGCCTGCTCAAGTAAATAACCACAATTTCTACCCAGTGAAAGCTCCTCAAGAATGACCAAAATAATTTTGGGGAATGTGTATCTTAACAGTTGTGCATTGCATGAGTGAAATTTTTTTCCATGTCCCAACCTGAGGTCAGATCTGGTTTTTGCTTCCCGGCCATGCAGCACAGATAGTGGAGACTAACTGGGTCGGAGGACAAAGCCTCTATATGCTGTTGAAATCCTACACCTCTCTAGAGGTTGGGGGCGAGGGAGAGGGCAGTTGCTTTAGTACAAGCATCCTCAGGGCTGATGTGAGGGGTGACAGCCTCCCCAGGTTTACTTGCTGGTCATGATGCAAAGTTGAATGGCTGTAGCAGCTGTCTACAGCACTTCTCTCCAGACAAATTCCTCCATCCCTTCATCTGACTCAGCCAACAGAATCATGTCTGTCTGGGGGTGAGTGGTGGTGGTGTCCTAGAGTGAGCCCTGCAGCGGCCTCAGCAGATGCAGAAGCAGCATTTGAGGTTCACAACAGCTTTGCCTTTCCAGGACTATTTTATGTTGGCTGTCTTTCCTTGGGCATGAATTTTACCAGTGTTGCTGCAAACAGATCTCTGGCAAACTGCTTCTTTCACCTTTTCCAAGTGTCAGAGCTTTGCAGGGCAGGATGGGCCTCAGAGAGATGCAAATTGTTTCCTTGTACCAGCCCTGGTGCTCAGAGAAACAGTAATGTTCCCATGTGCCTTCCAACAGCTCATGCTAAGCTCTGTCTCTGCTAAAGCTTGCACGGTAGCAGGCTGAGACTTGGTCTGGGCGATTTGAGTTTGTTGCCTTTCCTTCCCTTTCCTTCTTCCCAGTAAACAAGAAGATGACACAGCAGGGTTTGTCTCATGTTTATGTCTGTCCATAACATCCAGTGCTCAGTCCCAGCCATTCTTCTGAATGCCATTATACACTGCATATGTAGATTATAGAGGAAACGGAAGTCTGTTTCCAACTCTGCGAGCAGTTGCGCCACGCATCAGAGTAAGTGCTGCTGCAGAAGGACAATTCAATGGGACACCTGACCAGACACCCTCTAATTTGTGCCTTTCCCATTGTTAAAGTTGAGATTTGACATGCAGAGAACCCACACCTGGCAGCGGGGCTTTCCCATCATTCTGAACGATCTGGGAAAGTGGCTGCAATGACAGAGAGAGATGCCAATCAGAGCTTTTGTAGAGCCTAGTCATATAATTTGTGTTGTATTTCTTTCATCGTACCATCAGCCAGCATCACTCATGTTCTGTCTTAAGTTGTCTGTATGCAGGTCTGCTGTGTTACACCCCAACCTTTTGTTTGCTCTTTTTCTCTCATTCATTCCCCTTATGCTGCATCTCCAGTTGTCTTCCTCTCCTTTCCTCACCTTTACTTTCTTTTCCCTCATTTGCAATGTTTTACACTCTTTGTTTACATCCTTTCATCACTGCTCTCTTCCCACTTTCCTTGTGCTTTTTCTCCCCTACCTGTATAAACCCACAGTTTCTACAATCAGTAGCACTAGCATAATCTCCACTTTCTACAAAATGCCCATGTTTTACTCTGGCCTGTGCTCTCTCACACAGGGCCAGCTATTTCTTCATCTTGTGGGCCTATTAAGCAGTAGGCAGCCCATAGATGGATCACTATAGGTATTGGCCATGCTAAAAAGATCCTGAAAATATCTCATCTTCAGCCCAAGCAGCAGTAACAAAGCAGAACTGTTGGGTGGTAGGACTCCCCTCCCTCCCCCTGAGGACAGGTGCAGGTGCATGTGCAGTTTAAAATGAGTATTTAATATGCTGTCATTGATCTGACATCAAGAAACGGGCTGTTAAAGGGTTTTTAATAGACATATAAAGTAGCATAAGGATTAACCTCACACGCTTTCATGTTTGCGAGCAGAGGTGGCCTTTCTGCTGTATCATATTCATGTGGTTTAGAGTGAAGACAAATGGCCTGCAATATTATTCTCTATGAGTCATGTCCATCTACATTTAAATTACAGAGGTCAGATCCACTTGTACAATAATTAAATTTTAATAAAATAAGAATCATTTATAGCATTTAAGTCCCCATTAAAATTGAGCAGGATAGCTATCCCACACACAGCCTCTGTATACCAGATAATTTATGCGTGAGCTCAGGATTCTCTGCAAGATGCTGAAATCAACATTGCATGTTAGCGATGTGGATACTTATTTTAGGCACTGAGTTTGAAAATTGTGGTTTGTAGAAATACGTGCAAAAATATTGCCAAAATAAGCTTTCAAAAATTCAGTTCAATATGCAGCTGCTTGTAAGCACAGTAATTAAGATATATTGGGTAAATTTATTACATCTTTTCTCACCCACACCAGTGAGATAGGAGTTGCAGACTTCAGACAAAGACTCAACAGATGTTTAAACTGTAGCCAGGACTTAGCAAAAAACTGTCTGGGAGAGCAGGTCTGCTGCTTAGCCTGGTCTTGCCTCCTCTGCTCTGAGCTCTTTGATGGAGGGAATGTTGTTGGGATTACCCAGCTCCCACCTATTGTAGATGGATTAATTATTCTTGTGGATCTGCAGCATTGCATTCTGGCACACCAACAATGGGTTAACTTTTAATGTCTTTGAAACACTTTTCACAAACTAACTCATTAATCCTCATTATCCTGCAGGGAAGGAGAGAGTCAGTCTACCTGTTTTCTTAGGTAAAGGAACTGTGGTGGGGGTTTTGACATTTTTCTTCACAGGAATCAATTTGTGTTGGCTTTACACTTCACATGCCATCACCAATCACTTAGTTGCTCTAAATGTCGTGTTTAGATCTTGCAGCAGGAGATCTGTGTTCCTTCTAGCTTGCTGCTTCTCTGAGATATATCAACAGATTTTACCTCTGCTTTCTCCTCCAGCTGGGGTGATGCTGGTCCCTGAAAAGAAGACAGAGGATGGGTTTGAGGAGCACTTCGGCTTGAACTACTTGGGACACTTCCTGTTGACTAACCTCCTCTTGGATACTCTGAAGCAATCAGGAACGCACAGTCACAATGCTAGGATCATCACTGTCTCATCAGCCACCCATTATGTAGGCAAATTGCACCTGAATGACTTACAAAGCAGGTACTGATCCATTTTTGGTAGTCACTGATCTGCAGTAAGAGTGTGCAGATTAAACTCCAAGAAAACTGTTGCTGAATGTTGGGGTTTTTTGTTGCTGGGTTTTTTTTGCCTTTTTAAAAAATTTATTTATCTAATGATGATACTCAAGCAGTTGTTTAGTATCTTGAACAAAGCTTACAGATACACATAATTTATAAGCTTGTAAACTGAGCCTTTTATTCTGAACCTTGAAAGCCTTGCTTCCTTTCTGATGCTGACACTGCTGTGATGGTTGTGGTGCAGAGCCTGGACTTCTCACTGCCTAATCAAGGAGTCTCTCAATAACTGGGATGTTTTAAAATGTTTGAGTGAATGCTAATAGACTTTGTTCTCAAGGGAATCACAGAATCATGGAATCACAGAATGGTAGGGGTTGGAAGGGACCTCTGGACATCATCTAGTCCAACTCCCCTGATAAACAAGTTTTGCGTAGAGCAGGTTGCACAGGTAGGTGTCCAGGTGGGTTTTGAAACCAGAGAATGAGACTCCACATTCTCCCTGGACAGCCTGTTCCAGGGCTCCGTCACCCTCACACGATGCATATGTAGAGGTCCTGACTGGGCCCTCAGATGAGCGCAGACAGATATCTGTGGCTTCTAGCTCCCTGCCTGCTTAGCGTGGGGCTGCTGACCTCAGTAGTGGGGATGTAGCTAGTCCCACCTGCCCAGCCACCTGGCTCTTGTCTGTATCACCTCCTGCTCTTCCTCAAGATCCAAGTGCGTGACCAGACTGGGTTTTTAACCCAGTAAGATGTGTTAAAAAGCATGGCTGCATTCTCTCTGACTATGTTCATTTAGGAAAGCTGTGGGTGAATGTCTATGGGAAATTTCTGAGAGTAGGAAGACATCAAATGATGTGGTAAATGTCTCTGGTGTCGTACAGGAACTGTGTAGAGTTGTTTAGTTAATTGAGGAATGAGCAGCGTAACTGATACATAACTTCCCCATACAGTCTTGTGTGGCAATTACACACTAACAGGCTCAAACAGAGCCTGTCTTCTGAGGGGCTCCAGAGTGTTCTGCCTGCATGGAGAGAGTCTGAGTTTTGCATCATTTCCATGGAAAAATTGTCGCCATCCTTTGACAAGGACTTCAACATGTGTTCAGAGGCACCTGGCCCGAGGTTTCATTTTGGAACAAAGACTGAAATTAGAGGGCTGGGCTGTTTCCACTGCAGACATTTTACATATGAATGCTGCATTAAGCAGGTCAAACTTTCTGTTTGACTTCTGATTACATACTAGAGCATCAGTTTTATTACAAGCACATTGTTTAAACTCTGCAGGGTAGTCGCAGTTTAATCTCTTGCTTGTAAAACAACCACAGGAAATTACCCTTACTCTTCATTTGATGATGGTATTCATTGTGTCTGATGGGCATGTGCTGGATGGCACCATGCAATGGGGCTAAGGGGAGTGTAATTAGTATTTCTTTGGGCTAAAGTGCAGAATGCAGATTTAAATGTGGCTGTTCTGTGTCTCTAGATAACAGTAGTTTCCTTGATTATAGCAAAGCCTTGTACTGTACTTCTTTAATTTAGGATTGTCCTTACCAGTGATTCATCATTATTAACTCAAATTTAAAAGAAACCAGAAATGTTTCAGTTAGGAAAGTTAGGGTTGTGCACAAACATGACAAATATGATGTAAAATAAACCTAAATATATATACCAGAGAGATTTACATGCAGCTTTTGAACCAAACCCTGCCTCTTAAGTTTCAACTTTATTGGTGTAAGAAGAGCCATAAAGGATGACAGACTCTAACTGATTTTGCCTGCTCTTTCCCACACGGATGCTCTGAATCCCTTGAGGGCAGTAGTGATGCAACCTCCTGGGTTGTGTTTTTTAAGCCTAACTGCTAATAAGCTCCCACTCGGGCAAGTAGTTATTGCATAAACGGTGCAGCTAAAGCAGTGAGATCGCAGTGTGTTCAAGTGTGTGCCTACAGCATGAGCGGGTAGTTTTTCAGTCCTGGAGGACTGTTGCAGTGTACCATACACAGGCATTGCCCACACCACGGGGCCTCAGAGATGCCTTGTGATTCAGAGCAGTGTTTTAAGAGCTTTAATGGATGTGGTAAAGACACCTGTGGTAAGCATTGTGATATGATAGCATCCCATGAATTGCTGCAGTTTCTCAGTGATACCATCCCTCATTTTTGCTGCTTTTGTGAATGGGAAATCTTTCTAAACATTTTATACTGCGTTTTTCTTTATTTTGAGTAGCACTAGTTGGTTGTAATTCATTTAACGACTTGTGAGTATTTTCCCAGATTGGTTGGTAGTCCCAAATTTGCAGGAAGGCAGGAAAACAATTTGGAATGATTTATTCACAGTGGATAAAGGGGCCCATACTCTGTGCTGGAAGAATTACCAGTGGCAGCAGCCTCAATTGTTTGCCATGCTCCTGTCCCATTATTCCAAGAGTTTGGTTGGACTAATGTCCAAACTGGAGGTGAGTGATAGTGGCAGAGGAGGGATTCATGCATCACAAGAGAGAAAGAAAGGCAGAACACTGTCTTGACGTAACGGGCACAGTAAACCAAGGTTCAGTTCTCAGTTTTACCAGTTTTTTCCATGGGATCATTCTCCCACTTGGGATACTCTGGGTTGGCAGTCACAGTTGTGGCCATTGCTTCCCTTTGCTTGTGCTTGCTGCTCAGAGATCTACTCTGAAGCCAGATGTCATCCATATCAAAGTGACCATAGGGCAAGAGCATAACAAATAATTGTTGGAATGCCTGTCCCATGAACAGTATTAATTGCATCTTGTGTTACTGTCTTCCACATTTCATCTTTGGTTTGTTTTCTGCCATCTTGCCAGTGTGATTTACCCCATGTTTCTCTTTTCAGCTCCTTTTTGGAGGAAGGGCAAATTTATTTTTACTTGATTTTCCTTGCATTTGATGTTACTTTTCTTCCTTTGTTATCTCCCTTTTTGTATCTGCCTACTTGATTTCTATGTTCATGGTTTCATCCTCACCTGTGTCTTTTGAGCTTGTCTCCATTGCCTTTTCCTTCCCTGTCATTATTTTTCCTCTTTTTGTGTGTGTGTGTGTTCTTTCTGCCCACCGATTCATTATCTCCTCTTCATTTATCTTCCTTTTATCTTCTTCCCCTACTCCAATCCTATTTCTCCCCCGTGAATGTCGTTTTGCTCCTTCCTGCCCACCCTCTTCACACACACTAGTAAGAGATACAGCATGGGTACAACAAGGCAGGACAGAGCTTGTTCCAAACTGGCAGGGCATAGCTTGTTTCATGTGTTATTGAAAATGCAAACGCACAAGAGCAATGACTGTTCTCCCAGTTCTTTTGCTGAAGGATATATGAAGAACATCAAACACCTTTGTGGTCTTTTAGATCCAGACCATTTTAAACAGCAATCCCATGAGTCGACAAGGGGATCCCTTAGGCAAATCATTCTCCTTCATTCCTACTTTGAATATGACTGTTTTCAAGGAGGTGAAAGTTTAACTGAAACGCTATCTATCTGCAAGCATTTCAACAGTGGTGATTTCAGCAATTACTTTCTGAGGGTAGTACACTGAGCACTCTGACAGCATAGCTGGGGTGTCCTTTTTTTCTCTTTTACCTGCCTTAAATAACAATTTCTCAAGTGAGAGGGAGGAAAAAGTATGGTCATGAGAGAATATGGCCGTCAGGTTTTAGCAAAAGCTTGTAGAACATTATGCCATCCTCTTGGGTTGAGATAGGCTTGAATAGTGAGTGCACTCAAGTTCCTGGTGCTCTTACAAGACTGGGATGGAGAGCATGCCTTCAAGTACTCTACCTACCAAAGTAAGAAGGAATTTTAGCATAATAAAGAAAAAAAACCCCTCCTTACTCCCTTTCCCAGGCTGTGGGTCACACCTGAATATGCTCCCTTTCCCAGAGGTTAGCATCTTTGTGTGTTTTGTCTAGCTTTTTCTCCATGACTAACTATTCCTTTCATCATCCTCTCTTTTTGCATGCCAAACAGGCCCTGTAATGCTGTGAATCACAGATCTATGAACTCCCCAGCCACAGTAAGACAGCTCCTTTTCTGGTTCATGTCTCTTGTATATTCAAGAACAGTTAGTCACACTTTTTCTGCTCTCCAACTGCAGAAGGAGATGATTTTTTTTGTAATTCTCAAAGATGATACTGTCCCCAGATGATTTCTGTATTTTTCCTCATAGCCCTAGTGCATGAATGATATCAGAGACAATAGAGATTGAACAAAAGGAATTGCAAAAATCCCAGCTGTCACATGTGCATCCTAGCTGGTGTAAAATAGGGTAGACAGCTCTGCCCAAGACCTGGGAGGGTGCTGGGGAGACAAGGAAGCTCTAGTTAATCTCCTCTGTTAGGCAGTTCGTAAGGGCTGTAACAGGAGGTGTCATGCGCTGATGTCTACCGAAGTGTCTAGACCCCCTATTCTTGGATGGGTCATGTCCTTCATCATCACATCTGGCATGTGTGTGTTGTTTGTTGGTAAATGAAGTTCTGTTAAGTTTGGGCAGAAAGTTGAGGATTTTGTCCCATCAGTATTGCTGAGATTTTGAAAACATTGTCCATAAATAACAATGAACGGTTACAATGTCAAATTTCTTTTGAACAATATGAATCCATTTTTCAGATCAAACCCTTTGATTTCAATGATTTCAGAACACTTTATTTCTAATTTAATGGTAATTATCCTTATGAGTACATTGCCATTCACATTTTGAAGCAAATGTTGATCAAACTGAAACTCCAAACCTTTAATTTCTAAGTCATCCTGTTGAAGTAAGTATCTCTGTCAGTTTCAGATTGCTTTTTTTTTAAGCTGGGTGTTTGTATAAGACAGATTTTTTCACTAAGAAAGGTTTGAGAAGTCTTTTTTTTTTTTTTTTTATGAAAACCTTTTTCATTTTTGAAAATTCCCAACTACTTCCTCCAGTACCTTTTCACAACTGATCTGTCACTTACAGTTTCTTAATTCTCTCTGAAAGAACTTATGGAATGTACACTATAACCAATTCAAGGAAAGACAAACGTGAAGCTGATGCAGCACAGTAACAGCATAGTACTCTTGATTTATTTCCAAATGTTAAAATAATAAAGGAAAATTTTTAAAGGGAAGAGGGAGAAATTTTATAAAGTAACCTTTCATTTGTTAATCCATTTTGGTTGCTGCAGAAGTCTTTTGTAGTTATATATAAAGAGCTGTGTCACTGGACTGTTACTTAGTAAAATGCTGTGAAAACTAGAGGAATTTTAATCATAAAAGATTCTTCTAGACCACAGGATAGATACCTGGTTTTGTATATTTTATTTTATTTGAGAAATATATGGTCTTGTTTGAGTTGTATTGTTTAAACAACTTCCCCACAATGACTTTTATTGTATATTCTAGCTCTATTTGCAAGATAAATCATGTTCCCTTGACAGGACCAAATACCAACTGCAGCATACTGCTGTATTCAGTTAGACATGTCCTTCCTGCATCAGGTTACCAAATTTTCCTGTCTATAGTTAGACGATAAGTATTCAGATGCTTAATGCATATACATAAGGGTATTTCAGTCCTTCTTTGCAAAATGCTTTCTGTTAAAATGCAAAAGGATTCACTGCTTTGCAAATTGATCCCTTGCATTTGCAGCAATTAGAATTAATTTCAAAAATTGACTTTCTGGCCTGGAAAATGAGTGTGCTGGTGAAGGCACAGATCTCAAATTCTGTAAATAAATTAAAAAGAAAACAAAACCAAAAAAGGTTTATTATATCAACAGACTCATTTATCAATCCAAAGACAGTTTTAGTTAATATTCAGGGTTTTATCCATCTTGCAGGCAACAGGTAATCTGTATCTATTTTTGCAACCAATTGTGGAGAAATATTTAAGTCAGGATACCAACTTTGAAAAGTTTTAATTTTACATTTATTGATGTATTTTCATTCTGTCTAATCAAAATACTTTTAGGGTTCCTTGGTAACAGTGTAACACTACTATCACATAGGCAACGCCAGACTTTAATGTATTCAGAGAAATTAAATGTAGCTACTTTGTGTGTCATGATGTTAAATTCCTTCTTGTTTGAAGGGGATTAATGGTCTTAACAAAGGGTTATTAATAATGGTTAATTATTCAGTAGAACATGTTGTTTCTGAACTAGTTCAAAATTGCTACATATTGGGAGGTACATGATGTATGGGTGCTCCTGCTGCTCAACCTTCCTTGCACAGTGGGTTGGGTGGGAGAAGTGACACACAGGACAATGGATCTCGTAGACGTGATGTTTTCGAAAACACCGAGATGGTTCAGTGGTAATTTGAAAGTTCATATATTGCACCTGTGTGACAGAGAAGGCAAAAGGGACTTGTGGAGAATGCAGAATGGAAATGACTTGTCTTCCTTGAGAGGGGAAGGTTAGTTTAACATTGTCGTGTGGGCAAAAAAATTCATTAAGGCCGAGTGAACCTTAAAAGCTTTGGAATTCAGGGCCTGGCTAATTATTCAGATCGTTTTAGCATTCCTCTCAATTGCTTTACCATCATCCTCACAGTACCTTTCTAGCCAAGTTGTCCTTTGATCTGCTCAGCATAGCTGGGGAAAGCTGGCACACATGCCTGTAAATCCCTCTCGATAACGTGGTAAGTGAAACTCTCAAAATTATCAACTCACCTTCCACAAATCTCCTCCGGGATCAGCCCTGCTGTTGCTCCTGGTTCTTCACAACCATACATCCCTGATCTTGCCATGTGTGTTAAGGATTATGAGGTATAGCAGAGGGAAGCAAAGGCAGATTTCTGCCTCTGTGTTTACAAATGATAACTCAAATCTTTTTTCTGCTGTCCTTCTAAAACTCTTCTTTCAGTGAAGAAGAACTTTGTTCAAAAGCAGATCAAGTATTTGAAAACTTATTTCTGTTAAGAAAAAATGGCCTTTTGATTAAATCAAGTTCTTCATAAAAGATGAGAGTTTTATGAAAAACATACTTTCTAAATATAAAAAACCCCACTGTAAACAATAAAATATTTTAGCCCCTGTGAGTTTTAATACAGTCAGAACATCTTACATACTCGTATTGCTCCATTTCTTCTGTTCTCATTATGTGCCAGGTGCTGCGGCTGCCCTGAATTTCTTGTCATGGGAGCTGGAGAGTGACTGTACATAGCACTCTCACCCTCCCAAGAAGGACAGAGACTGAGGAGCACTGTAGTTCACAGTAGCTTTCTGAGAAGCTCAAGAGTTTTTAACAGTGGTGCTAGCTATGATATGGTACTACAGAAATGTCAAAATTAAAATATTATCAGTTTTGTATGAAATCTCGTTCTGAGCTTAAAGCTTCTCTCCTTGGTTTCCTTGGTTCCTCTCTTTGGGACTCGGAATTATCATTCCAAAAGTTGCAGGAAGACAGACAGTAATAAGTGTCTGTTTTCCCAGGCAGTGTCTGCTGCCGGCAGTGATAACACCCCATGTTTAGAGTTACTACCAAGGATTGGTGGGCAGACCAAGGCCACTGCTGGATCTTGTGTACCACACAGGGGGGTGCAGGAAAGTGAAAGGCCGCACCTGCAGGGAGAAGCGGACAGGGCAGGTGACCCCAAACTGACCAACAAGGTATTCCAGCCCATATACGTCATATTGGGTATATAAAGCAAAGGGATCCGAAGGGTCTATGGGGCTTTTACCCTGGCTCTTCTCCCCTCTTGGACTGCTTCCTCAGAACATCCAAGGAGGGCTCTGTCCATTCTGCCTTTGATCCCAATCTCTGTGTTCCTGAATCCAGTACCAGAATCCAGCTCCTGAACAAAGCTCCCGCCTGCTGCGGGGCCCAGTCTGGGACCCCCAGTGCCTGTTCTACAACATCAGTGGTGACGGTGATGTAATTACCATCAGGGGGGTTGGGTTCGATACTGGCTTTGTATATATTTTTGCAGATTCTATTTTATTATTATTATTATCATCATGAAAGCTGTTCTAGTTTCCTTTTCTAATCACTAAGTCTCTCTCCCTTATTCCCTTTCTCCTCCCCTTTGGTGAGGGAGGGAGGTTAACAGAGAGCGTCTGTTAGGTCTAAGGGGCTGCCCTGACCCTAAACCGTGACAGCTTCAAATTCAGTATCTTAATTGTTACCAAAAATCAATCAATATGCCAAAGCAGCAATATTTTTTAATTTTTTATTTTTTTTTTTAGTGAGAACTGGAGCAGGGCAGCTCTGTGACTGTGTTGAGTTTTCAGTTTGGACATGAAACTTCTCGTCATTTTCTGGAAATGTCTGCCTGATTTCACTTGCTTCTGGTTTCTTTGCAAATGGAAGACATCTCATGAGCTCTGGCCCTAAGCCATGGCATGCCCCTTCTTAGGAAATGATTGGTTTTCCATTACACATCTCCCTTTACAGTGTTCCAGGGTGACACAGTATTGGGAAATTTATAAAGCAAAACTTAAAACTAACTCTAAGGCTAAAGAGTAGTGGAGGTGATTGCTGTCACTGTCCCCTAAGGTACATTGAAATAACCACTTTGCAAAGCTACCTATGGACCACTTCGTTCTTGCAGGTTTTTTGTTTTCTGTAGTTGGCTCATTTATGTTCCTTCATTAAGCCCCCTTCTCTTCACAGGTCCCTTTCATACACTTATTGAAATCCCACATCTTTTCTGACAATGGCCAAGGGCCACTGTTGATGTACAGTCTAACATGGACGAAAACCTTTCCTGCCATCTCTGGACCAGGCCCCCCAGGAAAGTGGTCGAGTCACTATCCCTGGAGGTATTTAAAAGATGTGCAGATATGGTGCTGAGGGACATGGGTTAGTGATGATTTGGCAGTGCTGGGTTAATGGTTGAACTTGATGACCTTAAAAGTCTCTTCCAGCTGAAAGATTCTGCACAGTATTTATAAACTTTTTGGAGAAAAAAGGATTTTGCAGTCTATGTGTACACTAAAGCCATGTTTCTCCTGGTAAGACAGACCAGTCCTTCAGCATGATGAACATTTGTGCTTGCACAACACATTTGGCACCTCCTCATCTTCAGGACAGTGCAGTGGGTTCAACCCACTACAAAGTGAAACCTTATGTTATCTTCACATATACAGCAACACATTTCATGTAGTCTGCTGGAAATCCGCTAACAAAATTCAGTGCACTGTGTTAGATTTGAAATGACAGCACAACTTTATTGCTCATAACCAAACCCTGCAGTTCCCTGTCAGCCCCAGAATGAAAAGCCCAGAATCTGCAGTTGGTCTGCAAAAGTCTACATCAGTTTTAAGATGGTTTTATAAAAACAGATATAAAATTTGGGTTTATTAAAGTTATTACTGCGACATAAAATGGCCCTGTGAGCATTCTGGAAATCCAGATAGAAGGGAAAAAAACCACAGGAAGACTCACTGCTTCCTTCAATTTACAATCCAAGAGATAATCTTAAAAGTTATGTGACAATCTTCAATAACCTGAGATCCAGATTATCGAAGAGATAATATGAAAAGATATGTGGACATGATGTTTCCCCATCACTTGAAAGGGTCATGGGCACACAGAATTTAGGTCTTGGAGCCTTGATCTGTGTCTTGGATGCAGCACTGCAGAACCTTGCTTGCTTCTATTTATTTACTCATTCATTTGTTTGATGGAGATTTTTAATTGAAGGAAGGGATACCATTATGATGAAATACCACTTTAAATATTTCCAAGTACTTAACATTGCATCATACTAACCGACTGTAGAAAAATGATGCTTCAGAAGAGGCAATTTATACCATTTTTTATAAAAAAAGATATATTTCCTGGGAGAAAGGAATTACAGTAATTGCTACTTGAACTTGCCATCCATATTTAAAATCATCAAAAAATTTGAGATTATACACAAACAGGAACATCTGAGGTTTTTTTTTTAAGATAGTGATTTTGATGATTCTGAGAAGACCAGCCTGTGAGTGCATATTTCTTACATTTGAGAACTGTAGTGAGCACACAATGAAGCTGCACACAGCAAGGCAGTCAGTAGAGCAGGAGGGCTCTTGACATCTCCCCTCCTGCTATTAGAAGGAGGGATCAGCCAACTGAAAAATGAAGCATTGATTCCATCTGGATGACAGTATTGCCCAGGATGACAAGCCCCTGCTTATTTTGCCTTTCATGAATATTTTATAATAAATACATTCCAGGTTCCTTCATTAAATGTAGTCCTCCAAAAACAGTGAGGTCATTTTTGTCCCCTCTGCATATACTACAAGCTATAACAAGGGGCTAGTCACCAATTGCTATGTTGTATACTGTGAAGTGCTGAATGTTGGGAAGTGTGACTTTAAAAATAACAAAACACGCAACCCGTCTTCCAGCCTGTGGTTCAAACTGAATTTTGGATTAAGCACAAGGCAGGACTCACCAACGTGCAGAGAAATTGCTACTGATCTCACTAGCAATGTTTTTCTTTTTAGAGAGAGAGAGATCATATCCCAGCTCTGAACTTCTACCCTTATCTTTTCATTTTAAGAAGAGAAATGATATTTTACCACTGTTGAAAGATGCCAGAGAAAGCACAGTTTTGGCCAGAACTGTGTGTGAGCAGGGAGAGGAGGAAGATCTGAGATGTGGTCATTCTTTGTCTATGTGTCAGAACAAAGTAGCAAAGTGGGCTGCTCTGAAAGTGCCACCTGCCACTGGCTTCTTAAGTAACCCTCATACAACCAATTAGGACATGAAGCATTTTCTTTTCAGCTTGTGTAGAACTACTGATTTCATTTATCAGCCTTCCTTTCCAACATTTCCATCACAGGGTCATGAGGGCACTTGAGGATTCTCTAATACTTGAGTCCTTATTCACTCAAATTGCAGCTGTCAGTGTATTTCAGTTCAAGTACATGGGAGTATGCTAAGGAATACTTTGACTGTTATAGGTATATAATTTATTTTTTTAAGGGCTACATATCAAGTAAATGAAAGTAATGTACATGAAGAAGTGTTCTTGTTCAGTGAACACCCAAAATATCCAGACATATACATGAAATGGGTAACTGTACAGTAGCCTGTAGTAGTAGTTGGTAAGAGGACAGATACTGTACAAAAAAAATACTGTAACAACATCTGAATAAATTGATATGTTAAAACTTCAGATTTTAGTTTTGTTTTACTGATGCATATGCTTGTTTCTTTGAGTTGGTAAAACACTGTTTTTCAGTGGCAATACATGTATCCAAATTTCTCCAACTTTGTCCTTTTTCCATCCCTGTATTTCTTTTTTTTTTTCTGGTGTCAAGTGAAAACCACAGTGGATGAGACTCAGCAAATGTGTTCATGGGATAAAGTTAGGCAGTAGTGTCAGGAAGTCTGCTTAAAGCAATATTTAGGACTCAGGCTTTGATTTATCATAGGAAAAGAGAAATAAACTGCTTATAATAACTAGAAAAGACATACCTGTATTCTGCAATATATTTCTGTAGCTGCTTTAAAATAAACTGCAAAATCTATCCAAAATCTTGAAAAATCTTGTGCTTCATTCCCTGAAGAAAGAAAATTCAAGACTCTTAAAGCTTCATGTTTAATAATAGTTTTTATTTTCTTGACAAAGCAATGGTGATGATGTATTGCAAGATTAATACATAAATCATAAGGAAACTTCTGTAATTTTAATACAGCAAGTCTGTGTTTAGTTTAATTCACTGATTCATCCTAAGGCATATATTGAAATTTTGTGTGGCCTTTCATTAAAAACCCCAGCATGTCACCCACGTTTTGCATCACTTGTCTTTTAATGGAGCACATAGCAATTGGCTTGTTCTGCCCTTGGATCTTGGTGCACTCTGCCCTCCAGGCAGATTGACACAATGGAAATTGAGGAGCGTGGAGTTGAGCGAGGGGAGGATGACATGCGCAAGACAAGTGTGGTGTGTAAGAGGAAGACTTCCCTGCTAACACAGGCCAGGCTAAATGTAGCTGTGTGTCAGTCAGTATGGTCATAGGTTCTCTGAGCCTTTTGTTGAAGCAAGATATGGTGGGGAAGGAGAAGGGTGCTGTCACTGCACCCTTCTTTCGGTTGGTCTGTATCTGCTTCCTCCACATGTGTGCATAACGCAAAAGCAACTGTTAATGAAAGAGAAAAAGCCGAGAGCAGTGTGAGGGCCTGTGCAGGAAGTGGTCTGTGCCAAGCAGCAGTTTTGTTTCCCCTGTTACTCAGTGGGTACCCTGAGCTGACAAAGCTTTTTGCTAAACATCACTGGTTGTAAATGGGAGTCCTCTACACAACACAGACCAGCTAAAGCCAGCCAGAGGAGAAACCAGAGTAAGACTGGCTGCCAAGGGAAGTGCTAAACACGAATCCAGTTTTCAGACTTGGATAGCAGCTGAGTCCATATTTAAACACTTCATTATCCACTGCAAGCTCCTGTTTGAAATTTAGCTTCTTATTACTATTTACAAATACATTGCCCCAGCATGCTAGGGAGACGGCTGCTGGAGACAGCACCATGGAGATGAGTGGTAAAATCAGCTTCTGGGGGAAAAGGGAAAGAAAAAAAAAAAAAGAAAAAAAGA
>JAAGNO010028543.1:153319-175771 GCA_033439905.1 Ceryle rudis | reverse complement strand
GATGAGAGGGAAAAAAAAGGATAGGAAGAAAAGGGAAAAAAAAAAAAAAAAAAAAAAAAAAAAAAAAAAAAAAAAAAAAAAAAAAAGAAAAAAATCAGCAAACCACAAGACATGCACTCCAGATCTGAATACTTAGTTATTTTGTTTTGGAAAAAATGCAAAACAATCCCTTTCTCTTCTCGTCCCTATTTTTTGTAATGACAATTCAAACTTGTCAGTCTATGTTGTGAAAAATTCTTAAGCCAAAACCAAGAATTTCTGCTAAAATTAACTGAACAGAAAATGCATAGCCTGCCTTATCCCGATCCTTTATTTATCAGTATAGAATCCATAAAACATTATTTTAAAAAGAAGGAGAAGGTCTTACATGTTGCTGCTCTCTTGGATAGTTTTCAAGGCAGCTAATTAAATTCTGTCTACCTTAACTTCTGTAGCTTCCACTTAGTGAGTTGTGCATTGCCCTATTTTATCAGCGCTGACTCAGCGAAATGCCATGGAGGGGCATCTTCTGTGGTAGGAGGAGTGGCCCACAGAGAGGACCACTCAAATGAGTGGGTGAGCATGAATTTTCCAAGCTACCAGTGCCAGGCAGGCCTTGCCTTTCCACTGGACTTGTTCCCACCAAGTCCTTGCTCCACTTTTCTTAGCTGCTGACCATGCACAGGTTTGTCATACCATAGCATGTGCTGTCTGGCTTAGCTCAAGCCTGATGAATGGTATTTATTAGGACAGATCCCTGGGCAGTCAAACACCAGTTACCTCCTAGCTTTCTAGCCGACTGGCCAGTGTGCTTATATACCACTGGGAGCTACCAGTCTTTTGTCTGGTTGGCCGCCTACTCTACAGGTAGAGTTTCTCTGATTGAGAGTCTGACTGCCTTGCTGTGAAGCATCGATACCCTCTGTCCTCAGGGATCCAAGCATCACAGGCACCTTACATGTCCTGGTGTGCCAGCACAATTTGCTGATAAGCTGTGATCTGACTTGAGCTGGTTGGCCTCTTGTACACACTTTCATTTCAGAAAGCTTTTAGAGCATTCAGAAAAGGAAAGCAATGTGGAAATATGTAATGTGAATATTATTTTATTTAGTATACAATTACACTTTCTTCCATTGTAGAAAATTTACAGTACAGAGCATAGAGTACCAAGAGAGAATAGTTTTAGATGCGTAGGCTTTGAAATCAGATAATTCCATGTGTAAGAGAAATACATTTTATGGTTATAAACTGAAAGAGGGTAGACTTAGATTGGACATAATGAACTGATTTTTTATGGTGAGGGTGGTGAGACACTGGCACAGGTTGCCCAGGGAGATTTGTGGACGCCCCATCCCTGAAAGTGTTCAAGGCCAGGTTGGATGGGTCTCTGAGCAACCCGGTATAGTGGGAGGTGTCTCTGCCCATGGCAGGAGGGTTGGAACTAGATGTTATTTAAAGATCCTTTCCAACCCAAACCATTCTCTGACTTCTGCATGAAGTCATCGTACAGGTATAGGAGCCTGATCTGTATTTCTGATGCATGAAGTCAACACTGGATGTAATGAAATCAAGCAACCAGTGCTGACTTTATTTCCAATGTGGCATTTAAACAACATGATCCTAATAAATTAGAGTCTCACAAACAAAAAAGTTCAATGAAAATCCTTGCCAGTTCTGTGTCATAGGTTATTCCTCTGTCTTTTGTAGTCCCTTGATGTCAGATTCCTAGAAAGCAAAAGTCACACACAGAGAAAATGGGAAGTGGGCAGGTAATCATTGCAGGGGTTCTGTCAGAAGTGTCTGCTATGTGTATCCAATTTTATATCTGCCTTATCTATAGTATGCTATTGAAGTCTGGTTCCCCGCTGCCTTGCAAATCATTTGCATCTCTGCACTGTGATATAAAAGGCTTCCTCACTGATTGGATAGCTTTTTATATCTTCTCAGCACTTGTGCTTCTCTGACATAGATATCTATGCAAAGTACAAGTCTTCTGAGAATCCGGCCCTTGTAGTTCATGCTTCATTGCCATAAGGTAAGTCAAAACAGCACTCACACAAAATGTGGGAATGGGAAGTCATGGGGAGCGTTCACCGTCCTTCTGCCTGGCATCTGGAGGTTACTGAAGGCCAAACTAGACCCAGGCAGAACAAGTCAGAGTAGTCCCCAGCCCTGCTTCCCTGCCAGCCACTTGCCAGACAAGAACACTCTAATTCAACTCGGGAAGCTTGTCCCGTGCCCCAGCTTGCATTCTCCACTGATGGGGAAATGGTGGCACTGATGGAGAGGTGCCAGTGTTGGCTGCCAGCTGGCTGCCGGAGGCAACTTCAGATGAGTATTTCTTCCCATGGGTGGCGTGAGCTCTGCGCCGCTTGGCTGCGCAAGGGTAGCTCGTAGTGGCTGAGGATCTGGTCCTTCAAGTTAAAATAGTTGAAATATGCATGAAGCATAAGGTGACATTTTGAGTGTCTCAGATCAGAGCATGGACGTTACTGAATTTAAAATGTAACTGCAATTTCCTGGCTAATGCCAAGTCCCTTCTATATTCATGCAGTGATTGTTCTTTATTCTTAAAATAGCCCATTTTACCCTGAGGTGCAGGTGATGATGGAGCTACGTTATCCAGCATCTTACAGCCCAGGCCGTTGTTTGATGCAAAGGCTGTTTATAATCAGCTGTCCTTTTTTATTTTCTCTCAATTTATATAATGCTTTTGTAGCCTGTTTGCGATTTGCTTGAATGACATGACAGCAGGAAAAAAAAAATATATATATAAAAAAGAGATGCATTGGAGATTCAATGTTGTTGTCTTTTACTTCCTGTAGCTGACCTGTATGATTTACCTTTGTGTCTCCAAGTTTCTGAGTCCATTCAGATGATAACTTGAACAGTTAAATTGCTCCAGTAGCCTTTTACCTCTGCAGAGAGTCAGCCTGTTTGTTAGCATCCACAGCTTTCTGTGGTGAAGTGTACAGGATATTATAAATAAAGTATTCAACAAGAATAAGATAACAAAAATAAATCTAAGAGACATATTTGCTATTTGTTTGAAACAAAAACTTGGCAGAAAACCAAAAGCAGACTTTTCAGCAGAGTAGAAACATCCCTAGCCTGGGCGTTTGCTGCACAAAGGGTGAAGGTATAGAGAAGATGCAGCTGTAGCTGCAGCTGTCACAGAGGCAAGACAACAACTAGGGGGAAGAAGAGAGCTGGAAAAGAGAGATCTGCTCCTGGATTGGTACCCCTCTATCTCCCTCCACCAGCAGTAGCTGCTGCTCTAACCCCTGACTCCACATCGGCAGCAGCAACAGATAGCAGCGCTGCTTCCCCAGGCTCTGGCAGAAACAAAGGGGGTGGGGACCAGAACTGTTTTGCTGCACCCAGGAGCCTGTTGCTTTAGGCTCCTACCTGCTTTGCCTACGAGCTGTCTGTCATGCCACGAATTACCTTTGGTTCTGCACAAAAAAAAAAAAGTTAGATGAGAGGCTGTAGTAATTACAGGAGTGAATTGTCATGGCATATGAATTTGTGGAAGTGATGCTGAGGTCCCAGTCAGGAGGAGCATTTTAAGTGGCATACCTGCTGATTTGCCTGGAACTAACTTGCTTATGTAAAAAAAAAAAATACTTCTGCTTGGATGCAGTCAAACCCAACTAGTCAGTGGTTCCTAGAAAGTTTGACTTGAAAGAAAGTCAGATTCAGCATCCAGGTGAGTGAGGTGCACAAGAGTCTCAACAAGTAATGTTTTGCCATCACTCTCAGTATTTGTGTGCCTTTGTCGCACCCTCTGTTTGGAACAGACCCACCCAGGCATCTTTGCTCTAAAGGCCGTCTATGGCATAACTGTGGTTACACTTGCAGCCACTTTCCTTGTCTCATCTTTTTATCCATCACTTTAGCTGTGTGTAATCTGTTGTGTCGCTGGGGCAGGTGCAGTCATTGCCTTACTCATCTGTCCTGTGCCTAGCACAGGAGCCTTCTTTAGAAACTAATAAGTCCTGCTCCAAGACAAATAATAATAATCAGTATCAAGTAGTATAATCAGGCACAGATTTACTGTGTGGGAATGGGGTATGTAAGTATGGAAAGAGGGCAGTGAGGAAGGGGAGGGTAGCTTGAGGGCTTCTAGGTGATGATACCCTAGAGACTGGTGCCTTGGCATTTCTAGCTCAAATAGTTTGACATAGAGATCCTGGCAGGTACTGAGTAATTATTAATTTTATTTTTTTTTTTCTGACCATAAATCATACTTAGTGTCTGACAGAATAATCACCATAACACCAGCAAGCAATACGGCTGTCAGTGATAAGTTGTTTCTTCTGCCGACTCAATGTATAGCTGTTTGTTTGCTGGATATTGCAAAGTGCTGTACATCTGGTGCTTGTGCAATTCTGTTTTCCTTCTGGTTATTTTTATGTGCATCTTTCTCTCTTGTATACAGATGTTCGTATTCACCCCATGGAGCCTATGCCCAAAGCAAACTTGCCCTTGTGTTATTTACCTATCGACTACAGCATCTTCTGACTGCAAATGGAAGCCATGTGACTGCTAATGTAGTAGACCCTGGAGTAGTGAATACTGAGCTCTACAAGCATGTCTCTTGGGTTGTAAAAGTGGCCAAATGGATGACAGCCTGGCTATTTTTCAAGGTATGCAGTTTTTGAAATGATTTTGTTGCTGTGCCCCTGTATTGTGAGAGCTGTGGTCAGCACTGAGCTCAAAGTGTTTTGGAGTTTATCATGATGTATATAGTATTTAATTGCATTTCTTTGTGCTGATGAGATGTACAAAGATGATAGACAGGCCTTCTGCAGAACAAACGCTTATTTTAAATGGAGGGAGTGAGCTCTCACAGTAAGGGAAAGGGATGCCTTTCACTGTCTGCCCATGCACTGATTATCTCTGCCCTGATCTATCCATGTACCTCTATGCGTGCATGGGGGTAGAACATCATCCCAACATGGAGACAGGATAAGCATAGTATTCCTCAGAAGTGCCTGGTATGTGCCCTTAATGAGAAGCAGACATGATCTGACATGGACTGCATGTACGCAACGTGTTACAGAAAAGAGGGCAAAGGGAAGAAGGAAGCTGTATGGAAATGAAGGTGGGAAGCAGCCATACTCCAGGCTGTGGGGTCCAGATGCTTGTGCCCTGGGAAGTGGGACAACATTCATTTAGCTTTTTCATCCTAACACATCCTTGTCATGGTACCTGGTTTTCTGTTATCTATTCCTGGTATGCATTAGGAAACGTAGAGCTGTTTGATAAAACCAATCCAGAAGTGGGGCAGACCCAGTTACGATTAACTTCAGTGACAGTTTGTAGTGATGTAAGTAGATCAATCTGAAATCAGATTAGCTGTGTAGGTGCAATCTCGTCATGTGGACAAACCTTAGGAGGACTTGTGCTAAGAAAATGTACTGCTTATAACTCTTTCAGAGACTAGTTTCGAATTAGGTGAATGGAACCTGATTCCATAAGAGAAAATTAAATGTCCTAATTAAAATTAAGTATTTTAGATCAAGGGGCATGTCCTACAAAGCAAATTAATTTTAAACTTTGATATGGAAATATCACTAGCTTTAATTTTAGAAATGAAACTGGAGGCTGGAATAGTGGCTGTAAAATAAGATGCAAACAAATAAACCCGTATTTAAAAAAATTAATAGTATCTTCTGAGTACACATTGAATATTGCAATAAAATTGTAATAGGAATGCTCATAATATGTAATGCACTCTTAAAGAAGCAGAATGAAGCTTTGCCAGACTGTATATATTAAACTTGTTTTACCTCTTGTGATTGCCATTTTAAATATCATTCTTGGCTGATGGTATTTTTCATTGGACTTACTTCACCTTGCTAACATAACAGTTTCATGTAGATGTTTAAGTCATGCTCAGCATTTCCTCTAGAGCCACAAAATTCGAACAAAATTTCCGTAACTGAGAGTGCAAATTGGGTCCCTTGTTGTTTACAGCACTCAATCCTGTCCAGTTTTATTGGCCTGCCCAGGGACACATTTTTTTATTGGACTGACCATGTTTAGAGACTGAATGGGATATCACAAAAAAGAGTTTGGAGTTATCACAGGCAAGAGTCTCATACTTACAGCTGTGATAGTAATGCTGCAAATAGTTCCTGATCACTTTGTTTTCTCTGGATGAGATACCCCTCAAAAGGAATTCTGCCTTGCAACAATCTGAAACAAATCTGCAACAAATGCACCAGTTGCTTGTTGAGACAGAATAACTTCAGTTTTGGATAACTGAATGCTTCAGTAATAGAGGTTGAGATTTTCACATTTTTATATAACACTTGATGTGTTTTTCCTATAAGCCAGAGAAGAGGGAAGCTATCACTATCACTCTTCTCTTCCTCCCTTGAACTTCTGAGCTACAGCTCCAATTTCTCTTTGCTTATTGCTTCAGATATGTTTATGTAATCAGGATTGACTTTGCCTTCCTTTCTCACATTTAGGAGCACTTCATCACATAGGTATGCCCTGTTCATCTCCAGCAGAACTGCATTACAAGGTGACGTTCAGCTCCATGGCAAGCTCACATTGAAAGCCTGCCTGGCGATTTCAGTAGCATTGTACTGAGTGCCAGAGTATCCAGCATTCAAGCCTGAATGGGTCTTGTGTTGGTCTCATGCACTACAGCAAATTTCCCCTGAGCAAAGTAAGAAAGCAAGTACAAGAAAATTCATCTGTCTGATAATATTAACTGGTAGTTGGTATTACGGATATCTTCTCCCCTGCAATTTTGTTCCCAAGAGCACATATATGATTCTTCCTTCTTGTATTATGGCAGTAATGCAGTGAAAATGAGGTGATAGCTCTCTAATCATTTTGGTTCAACTAACTTTTATCACCCTTAAGTATTCCGGAGTGGTTTCTAAACGTGTGCAGGAAATTGCTTCACCCATTGCAACCTAGTACTCATGAAAGCCAGCACAGCCCAGATAGCTCCAGTGAGGAAATGCATCATGGATTTATCACATCGCGTTCCCTCGGGAAAAAGTCAACATGTTGTTCAATGTAATTCCAAAATATTGTGGCAGAGCCTCCACTACCTTTAAATGCTTATCTGCCAACACTGGTCCCAGTCAAATATCTCCTAGGCATTGCATCCTGGTCCTCACTCTCACTGGACTGCTCACATATGTGGCGGATCAGTGTGGCAGACAAGGCTGTCAGTTCAACATCCACCACCTCAGAGCTGCCTCAAGATATTTAGGTACTTAAACACATAAACCTACAGTCTTGTGAATAGTCCACAATATATACATATAATTTACTCAAAGTGTTAACAGTTTGACTTTCTCATAACTGTGAAACATTGTCTTGTTGTCTTCATACATAGCTTAGAAATATCTTTGCCAAATCAGTTTGGGTTTTGTTGGTGTTTGTTTTGGTTTTTCCCAACAAGATGCATGAGAGGTACCCCTGTAGAAGTCAGATAGGTCAATCTAAAGGATCTAGTGACAGTCATAAAATTTGTGAAACTAATAGAAGTAATGGCTTCCTTTTTTTCTCAGAGTGATTATTTCTCAGGAAAGTTATTGTCTGCTATGGTACTTATTCTTTAAATTTCCAATTTGCCAATGTTTTCTTTACATTTTTAATAAACCCGTCACACGCATGAGAGAAATTATCTTTATTTCTCAAAAAAGTACATTGATTTCTACCCCTCTGACTTCTCAGTAAATAAAAGCTGATGAGCTGCCACAGTCTTCTGCAGAGAAAAGGGATATATGTTATTCCTTAGGAATTTTAACATAAAATAATCTTCTTTTTGAAGATATTAAGTCCAAATTAGTAAACAATAGCTAATTAATAAGATAATTGCCTAAAAAGACATTCATCATGCATCAAATTGCAATTTAGCCAAATGCACAAAACACCAGTTTTAATGATGGGTACTGTCCAAACTGGAAGCCACGAAGGTACCATTTCCCTCTCAAGTATTTATGCTTCTGCTATAGATACTGAATATTCATTCTTAAGCCAGATGGTCCCCGTGGTGATACAATTAAAATGCCTTAGAGAGAAAAATAACCAACACTTGACTCCTATTAATGTCCAATGGCAGGGACTGTTCTGCTTTGTACAACTTTATTATGCCATCGAAGTGAAGATATTTCTGGCATGGCAGGGTTGTAAACTTCCCCCAAACCTGCTTTATGCAACCTTGGAGAACATGTCATTATCAGATATAGAGTAGTCAGTCCCTTTAGCTGCCTCAGATTGGTATTTAGGAAAGCATTGTGAAAGAAGACAGCACATCAGATCTTCTCTCAGCTGTCATTTACAAAGACATAGTGCCACGTAAGTGACTATTGACTGGCAAACTGAAAAAGATTAGGATTAGTGACCCCACCAGCCTGTAAAAGTGAAAGGAAAGGCTTCCGGAACACAGTCTAGAAATCAGCCAATAAAAACTAGCTCATTTCTTTCATCTGTAAAAAAAGACTTAACTTTAGAGTAACTTTCCTATATTTTTTTTTTTAAAATGCTTCCAGTCTATAAGTGGTGCTAGAAAACAGGATCTAAAGAACCTGGGTTCATCATTCACACCAGAGAATATAGTCACGCGGATCTTACTGCAAAATTTCTTCAAACTGTCCCTTTGGAACTGGAAATGTAGAAAATTCATTTCATCCTCCCCCCCGAGGTGTCGGAAGACAAACACATCACCACACAATAACGCCAGCTGTAGACAATGAGAATAATTAAATTCTACAGCTGAAAGTAGCAATTCATCAGCATCATCATCTTCCGTCCATGTGAGTGTGCGGTCCTCACGTAAAGCTAGTCTGGAATTTTCTCACAAAATGAAAACTCCTTGCAGAAATATGTCATTCACGGTTAATTTTTACAAAAGGCTTTGCAGATCAAAAGTAGGATTCTAGTCAAAATCAGAGAGAAGGAAACAGTCTACTTTAGTCCCATAACTGGTCTTTAAACAGTTCCCATTTACAAACTGGTGCAGGGATTTAAGCTGCAGAGCATAGGGATTCTTTTTTTTTTTTTTTTTTTCCATCTAATAAATATTTGATTATTCATATAGCCATAGAATGACTCTAGAGGGAAAGATGAAGGGACCTGCCTGAGAAGGCTAATGAGCAATTCATCTTTGAGATCCCAAATCCTGGTGAGCTGGGTATTTTTATTGCATGACAATTTCTGGACTCGGGTAGGCATCCAGGTTCTGCTTGTTACGGGGTATGTGGATGCAGCTTGCTGCTTTATTTATTCTAATTGCTGATTAAGGGCCAAAGAAGATGATCAAGGGGCTGGAGCACCTCCCCTGTGAAGACAGAGTTGAGGTTGTTCAGCCTGGAGAAGAGAAGGCTCTGGCAAGACATTATAATGGCCTTTCAGTACTTAAAGGGGGTCTACAGGAAGGGTGGAGTTTTTAAAAGAGCATGTAGTGATAGGATGAGAGGTAGTGGTTTCAAACTGAAAGAGGATAGAATTAGATTAGATATTAGGAAGAAATTCCTCACTGTGAAGGTGGCAAGACACTGGAATGGATTGCCTAGATCGGTTGTGGATGAACCCTACCTGTAAGGCCAGGTTCAAGGCCAGGTTGGATGGGGCCTTGAGCAATCTGGTCATGTGGAAGGTGTCCCTGTCCATGGCAGAGGGGATGGAACTAGATGATCTTTAAGGCCCCTTCCAACCCAAACCAGGCTTCAGAGCACACAGGTTTTTGTGTCTGTCCTAATTAGGATCAGACTCCTCTAAAGTAGGCTCTCAGCACACACCTAAATAGCATTGGACCCTGGTCTTACTGAACATGTTGTTCCCCTGTGTCCCAAGATTGTATTATTTTTGTGCATGTTTTCTCAGATCTAAGTAGCTGAAATGTTTATTTAAAGAGACACACTGAGAGTTGCTGCAGAGCATTTGGATGGCAGGAAAATTATTTGAGTTGCATGCCTTGATGTATTGAACATAAAGGGGTAAGGATGCTGTATGGGACAGCACAACACATGTGGGATGTGCATTAGAGGGAGTCAAGGCTGTTGAAGCTCTTGTTTAAACACCTGTTTGGAGCAACTGCTGGTGTGATCTATCCCCAAACCACACCCAGGCTTCCTCTTAGAGGTTGCTATTCAGAACAGGCTGAAACACATTGAGCAAACAGAAAGTGAAGCGATGTGCACAGTCAGTGACCCCTCTCATGCCCAGTCCCTCAGGTTTTGTTTGTTTGGTTGGTTTTGTTGGGTTTTTTTTGCTTGGTTGATGGGTTTTTGTTTGTTTGTTTGGGTTTGTTTTGATTTGTTTTGCTTTTTTGTTTGTTTGTTTAAAAAGAGAAAAACATCCTTTTTTTATTATTCCTGACAGTGTGAAATGGGAAGACTATCTTCCATATTTCAGAAGAGTTCAGAGGACGGGAAAACTGTCTTCATGTCTAACACTTCCTGCAGGATTGACTCTTTTTAGCCTGGAAAATGGTCTAAAGAAACCTGGTTTAAATCTACACTATTCACTATATAAAAGCTTATGCTTGCCCTATGTGAAATTGTTTTGGAGTGAAACTTTGGGACTGGTAAATGACTGAAATGTGGTATCATTTTGCTGGCAGGTCAGAAGCATACCAAAACCAGATATTTGTACTATGTAAGAAAGGGTTTATCCCTAATTCTTGTGTGGCAAAGGATAGTTGATTAAACTTGACAGCTCAGCAGATTCTTTCTGAAAGGAATTACATTTGTATCCAAAAGGCTGTAAAAAATGGTCTCTGCATTTCTGTGAGGAGAGAGTAAGTAAACAGTTAAGAAATTGTGAAAATATATGAGCCTAACCAGTGTTAGCACATCAGCACCTATCACTGTAATCTGTAACTACTTTCATATGCCGAACCCACAGAGCTAATTAGGAAAGACATTTCCCATCAATCAGTTTATTCCTTGCTAGCATTTCTCAGGAGTACTTTCCTGTATATTTGGTTAATACCTTTGTATTGTAATCTATTCCCTGTTAGACTTGTTGAGATTGGAGGAAACACAAAAGAGGAAGATAATTTGCTGTGGACCATACACATGCCAGGGACTTGGTATTGATTCCTGTCAGTTTAAAAGAAGATAACCACAGTGCCTCTAATGTGTAGGTCTCAAAGAAGAGATTGAAACGTTGAGGAATTAGAGAAAATCTTAAAATTTCAACTAGACCATCAGCCTTTTACTTTCAATCCATAATCTTTATAGTTAGGGGTTATAGCATCATGCTACTGGAATTCCCCCTTGCTCGCCTGGGAAGTTCTACCCATCACCACATAGTTCAAATTCCATTTTCTTTCAGTCAGGTAATACAATGCTGTTGGTGACTTGAACCCACTGGCAGCAGAATAGAGGACAGCCACTAATCTTTCTCATCAGGGTATCTCTTGGATACCTCTTTGAGAGAGAGAAAGAGCAAGAGAGGAAAACACCCATTGCCGCTGAAATGACCCATTCAGCAGGGGTAAAAACAGGGTTTAAAGGCAGTTTCTTTCTTGCATGTGAAAAAGCTGTTAATGCTGAGTTAAGGAGAAGGACCACCAGCTTCCCTTGTGGGGTTTACCTTACAGGTGAACAGTAGTTTTGAATTAGTTCACTAAAATAAGGAGATGCAGAGGAGGTGGTTGCTGGAGTGCGTATTTACATATATCTATATACATATATACATGGACAGTTTGCCACCAGGTGTGGTGTGCATTGTGAATCAATTAATACTTCTCTGGGGATGACCTAAATTCCTTATTGTTTTGCTACTTGTGAGTAATGCATCCATAACAAAAAAATGCTCATAAAATTGATATTGCAGAGCCTCATCACCTGAAGCCCCTACATTGTACAGAAAAATATTTTTAGGAGGTTTTTCAGATTTACAAGCACTCTTTTCCCCCTCTGTCAATATGACAGTCCTTAATTTGGCGGTAATGCAATGAGACTGAAAAACCTTTTGATGTAACGTAAGGAAGCTTTCTCCCTCAAGGGAGGTTCTCCCCCACCCTCTACTCTACCCTGGTGAGACCACATCTGGAATACTGTATCCAGTTTTGGGCTCCCCGACTCAAGAGTGACAGGGACCTATAGGAGAGGGTTCAATGAAGATTTACAAGCTTCTCCTGTAAGAAAGGCTGAGAAAATGGGGGCCATTTAGTCATGAGAAGAGAAGGCTGAGAGTTAATGTCTATAAATATCTGAGGGGTGGGTGTCCAGTAGAAGGGGACAAAGTCATGAAAAAAAGTCATGCCCTGTGGTAGGATGAGACATAATGGTCACAAGCTGGACAACACAGGAAGTTCTACCTCATCATGAGGAAAAACTTCACTGTGAGAGTGACAGAGCCTGGAACAGGCTACCCAGGGAGGTTGTGGAGTTTCCTTCTCTGAAGACTTTCAAGACCCACCTGGATCTATTCCTGTGTGGCCTGCCCTGGGTGTTCCTCTGTTGGCAGGGGGATTGGACTCGATGAGCTCCAGAGGTCCCTTCCAACCCGTTGACATTCTATGATTCTAAGCTCTTCCGTGAACAATGCTGACACAATTGTTAATGGTTATCCTGAGTTTTCAAAGGTTAAGAAAAAAACACCAAGAAGCTGAAAACATTTCCTTTTACAGTGTTCTAAGGCATCTATAGCTGGAAGCCACCTCTGAGAGGTCTTCTAGTTTGTAAATGTCTACAATATCAATGCCCTATATCAGAGCTTTTCATACAGTGATCTCATGCTCCTCCACTGCTGGTACTGGATTTGTCTTAGCTTAAGATAAATAACTACAGCTGGCCAGATTAATCAGGTCATTCAAGTGCCAGTTTATGCCTATGAATGATGGTCTTCTGGTGACCAGCTCAGCTGTAGACATCTGTGCTGTATAAACACATAAAGTTAGATAAGATGAATCCTATCACAAGGTACAGTGCATTAAATTTGTGTTATTTTAAAAAACAGCGATGCTAGTAAAGGGCTGAAGATAGTATATTTTTGGATGTGCACAGAAAAGAATAGGAACTGGAAAGGTGTGTTCACATATCTGGGGCACAATCAACCTGTTTTTAAAAATGACAGCTTTAAGGTGTTTGGAGTATCAGACCATTTCCCGTATAAGAGGGAGATGCGTTTGTGGGCAGCCACAGGTGAGGAAATCCCAGTTACTTATGAAATGGATTTCTCAAATATGTTTACAGTCCATGGCATGCCTCCAGTATTTCTTGCATAGATATTGCCTTGTATTTACATGGGTAGTTATGTGTATTCTCTCTATCTATTTATAATAGCATAAAGTATGTAACAAGAGAGAACCACGTAAAGCAAGCACCACCCACTATTTGAGGAAGAACTGGAAACAGCAAATATATTTTTTAAAATAACGATATCATCCAACATCCAGTTTGTGAGTTTTGAAAAGTATCAATACAGAAGTCACTTGAATAATTCTGGTTTTAGTAATGAATCTAACAATTATGATTGCCAGCCTCAAACATTTGTGTTTGCATTTTAAAAAGGGTGCTGAAATACTTCAAGACATAGTTCATATGGTTCATTTTGTTCTCATTACGTTCTCAGCAAAATACATGGGATTTGGTGAATTTTAGTAGGTAAACATCAGAAGGGAATTTGGTGCCGTGGCTCTAGCTCCACCCCCCGCCATTTTCCTAGAAGGAACTCGATCCTACATGTGGCACACAAGTCATTAATACAATCCATCCTGAGTGGTTTCTATATGTTATTAGATATTTAAACATTCTCTTTAAATTTGGTCTGTGAGTCTCTTCAGGGCAAATGACTATATTTAGTTGTTGCCGTCTCAGTGCCAGAAAGGGTAAGTAACCACCGGAGTTATATTACCACAGACCAGGCTCTCTGTGGGGAATACAGAACATATGCGGAACAGGATTTGGATGAAACCTGAGCAATGTGCAATAAAACAAGAAGGAACTTGGACAGCTTATCAGGGATGGGATTTATACTGGTATTTGGCCCTGTCATGCTGACCTACTTTTCTGTCACTAGAATAGCAAGGAGGTGCTGCTGCTGGCCCTAGGCTCAGGGACCATCTGAAAAAGTGAGCTGCTCCCAGAATCTCTTAATTGCTCCTCAAAGTCTTGGAGCTAGCCACCACCAACTTACAAGCTTGACTTACAGTCTTATTAATAGTTCATCCAATTTACTTCAAATTTTTGAATGAATATCAGAGGCCAGAATTGGTGCCCTGTGCCTGGCAGCCCTGTGTTCTCATGCCTTTGAGCAGCATTATGTAATGTCTCTCCAGCTGCCTTGCATCCCTGCAGCAGGAAACAGTATGCTGAGGCTGAATATGTCTCGGGAAAAGTGATATTGATTGACTTATTCAATACTTTTGCCTGCCAAGCTCTTGAGATGCAAAATGCAGCCTTCCACAGCTTCTGCCACGAGTCACATACTATCTATCCTAAGGTGATTAAAAATGCAGAGAGAGAAAAGCTGTTCCATTGTTTTTGGTGCTTAGAGTGCTGAAAATAAAATTACATGCTATTAGTATATTTTGACAAATGGCTCTGTTCTAAAAATGAATGTAGGAAAGGCACCACAGGGTAGCACACTTGGTTTTTTTCTGTCAGGATTGCACGTTGTCCAGATACAAAAGTTATTTTTGACTGCCCAAGTTGTAACTGCAGCTTGGTCATTTCTCAGAGAGGAGTTCTGTTATCACCACTCTCAAACATCATGACCAGTAATGACAATTAATTCTCCATTTTCCTTTGTATATAAAATGATGACTTCCATCATCACAAAGTTTTGGTAATTCATAAGTGGCTTTGCACAAGCCTAACTGATCTGAACCTGCTGAATTGGGACCATTCAAGTATCAAACCTATTTTGTATTCTTGTAGCAAGGATTACCTGAGATGACTTCTCATCCACTACATGGAGTACTGTCATTGCATAAAGCATTTTACATGTCTGATCCTGCTCCTTAGAAGTTCTCCTTGATCTGGGACAGGCCTTTTATATTTCTTGCCTAGTTTAGGTTTGTGGCACTTGTGTCCTATTTTATATGTCTATTATCTGGGGCAGTGGATTACGGCTGGCACAGATACACCAAACCCTAATCACTTTAGAGGGCCTGCAGGTCTCCAGAGGTAGTAAGTACTTAAAATGTTTATAATACTAGATTCATTTGATGTTGCTTGAAATCCATTCAGCAAGCAGATCTGGAAGGCAGGAAGCAGAGAGTTTTATGTAGTCTTTTTATTTTTCTAAATATAACTGTCCTGTTAATACTCTTTTATATACGCTCAGTGCTCAGAGTTGGTTTTGCTAGTGTGGTGGTTTTTTACCCCTGATATTGAGGGAAGACTGTTTCATATGAAACACTGTTTTCACTGCAAAATATATCTATCACCCAATACCTTGGCTTCTCCTATGAGAGTTTCAACCCACTCTGCACAGCACTGGGTCAAAGGCAGATTGCTGGTGAGTCATCTATTTCCAGCTTTTTGAAAAAGTGATAAAATATAAAATGTGTTTGAGCTGAGGTACCTGGATTTGTCATCTCCAGGTCACTACACAGCAGTTTACTCAGAGGAGCCAAGAGGATTATAAAGCACCTCCAGTGCTCAGAAGCAACACTCATACATGTGATGCACAATCTGTCCCACGGTCTCCCGGTTGGAAAGAAAACATTTTCAGCATTGGCATCATTAGGCTTTGTAGATGTGAGCAGGTACCATTCAGCACAAGAATGGTACTGTTACCATAAAGATAACACATCTTTTGTGTGTTGATTTCAGTTTGACTCTGTAGAAGCTCTAGGCAACAATTTATTTTTTTTTCTTTTTATTGTCAAGTTATATCATGATATCTAGCAACAGCTTTTAATCAAAATAAACAGAAGTGAGGTTGCTTTTAAGGAAACAATTTTGTCAAAACAAGAATGAATTGAAGGAAGCTGGCTGGAAATGTAATAACTTTGAGAAATGGGAAAAAATAAGAAGTAAGAAACTTGTTTCTAATAACTGGAATCAGACTCTTGAAAAGACTTTCACAGAGTGATGAAAGCTGTTGTTCTTAGGATGAAGTTTAGGTAAAATTGTAGGGAATATCAGCTGATAGGATATCTGCAATATGAGGAAATCAGAGGTGTCCCAAGAGGTCCCTGCAGTCCCCTGTTCCTTCTGAATTCCTTTTGTATTTAGAATATCAGGCTTATCTGTTTTGTACCCATGCTGAAAATAAAAGCAAGACCAGTATAAGGGCCCCAAACTGATGATTTCCTAACAAATATTCATTTTTATTTTGAACGTGTTGAGTCCCCACAAATCCTTCTTTAGGAGACCTTGGGTGGAGATGTGCCACTTCACGCACTTGCCTCCATTCTTGTCTTTCTAGACAATAGTTTTAGTTGTTTGCTGATGAGCTGTGTTGAACTGTGCTTCCAACAGTGCTGGCTCTTGTTTACAGGAGAGAAGTGAAGGGCTTCTGATAGAAGGGCTATCAGTCAGACAAGAACCTTCAATGAAAATAAGATCTATTGCCCTGGTCAAGAAATTTACACATGCTATTGAAAAATAAATCAGCCAGGGTAAATTGAAAAGAGAGCTGTAGAGACAGTTGGCATCGCTACTCTGTTAATCTCTAATCGGCGTTACCACGGCATTCCTCTAGCAGCTGGTCTGTGAGAGACTCCTTCCAGCAGAGAGGCCAGGCAGCCAGGGGCACCAGGAGGTAGCATGTGACACTTGTATGAAAGACTGTGATTTCCCATTTGTCTCCACAAGCAGCTCAAGGCCATTGTCTTGGGCCATCCAGAATGTCTGGTTTGCATCTGAAGTACCTTTTGAGGTGACTACTTTTGGGGAGGCTTGTAGCTCTGCTGTAAGTCAGCCGAGGAGCTCTAACTGACAGTGTCCAGAGTAGGCTACTAGGGGTTTGTACAATGAGGATTTCCGTTCCTAAAATGTCCAGAACACAGGGTTTGGATCAGGATTTTGCCTGAGGGGAAGAAAGGTATTCTAATGTTCCTTCTTTCTGATGACAGGTCTGCCTCACCTAAATTGGTGTTTCACCACTGTTTGCCATATTTTTCTTATGGAGAAATTATACTGCACAGTTTAAAATTTGAAAAAAAGACATTTTCCTTTTTTATTGAAACCATGATGTGGTAATTTTTTGAGGGGGAGAAGCTGGGTTCTTGGTCTTACTTGGATAGGTTTTTCAAATCAGAGCAATAGACCTGCTGCAAACTACTGATTGTGGATCCATTATGATAGCTAAGATGTGTCAATGCTCCAAACTACTGAGCTAAAGCTTTGCCCACTGATATGAATGGATGCCTAGATTTAAAAATAAATCCTTTGGATTATACAAAAAATTTGAAGTGTCAAGAAATAAATGGTGTGGTGAACTGAAACATAGGTCTCTTAAGCTGCCCTTGAATTAGCTATATTGCAGTAACCTCTCTTTCCCCTTTCATTGCTGTCAGCAACCTCTAGGGTTTCTTTTATATTTATGATGGAAATATCTGTCTATGCATCATGTCACTGAGATGCATGTGGTTTTGTCACTTCAAGGAATTAGTAAACAGCACATAGTTTCTCTTGTAAGAACATCGCATTGCTGGATCATTTGTACCAATAGGTATTTCTTCATGTAAACAACTTTCTCGCATTAAAAAAAAAAAAAAATCCTTATTTTCATGTGTGGTAGGTAGAGGTATTTTTGTTAAGTATGTGCATATAACATCATTTCTCAGTTTTCTGTATTTTCAATATCAACATGCATTTCTGTAAAAAAATTGTTGACCGTAGGTATTTATTAACAGGCTTTTGCAACTATTTTCTTATTAGTTACAAAGTGGCTTTATTGTAGAAAAATAGAAGTATCTAAAATGCAGAAGCCTGCCATACTTTTCATTTTCAAAGTCCCTTTGCTAAAATCTGTGGAGACTAGATAGTTTTCACGTTAAAATATCACTTACCTTGAAGTATAGAACTTTTTCATATACAAAATAATATTAATAAAAAACTTTTTTAATCATATTCAAAACAAAAATGTAGCCTACTGTAGCTTTGCAAGTTAAATGTATATTATTAAGTAGTTTCCAATAATATCCTTTCACTCTTATTTTCAGTCACCTACAATAACTAAGAATTTTTAGAAAAGACAGATAAGGAGCTCTAACAAAACACAAAACACTGAATATTTTGGAAGACCGCAAGATCTTTTTCATTTGATCTGCTGTTTGTTACTGTCACTGTACACTGTGGATGAGCATAACTGCAATTATCCTCCAGTTAATATACTAGGCAGAGCTACAGTGCAGCTGGCAAGTACTCAGCTAACCTCTATTGCAGGTGTTTAAAACACCTCTTCAGTGGTGCTTCTTAATGATAAAATACGTAGGGCTGGCTTTTCTGACAACCCATTGAACATGATAGATGATAGTAACCTTTTCTCTAAATTAAAACAGAAAACCAGGAGCTGGCAGAGCAGTGTGCTCAGGAGCATGAGCTTTGGGATATCAGCTTCCTTTCCTTCTCCTCCCATAAATACATATTTTTATCTTTATTTTAAAATTATGTCAGTATATTCTGGGCTATATTCTCATGTCCATTTTGTTGACCCTCCTTCACACTTTATAGTTTTGAAATAGTGGTATTTGTACCTACTGAATGTATCAGCAGGCCAGAGGACTGTCTAGATTTTATTTCCTTTTCTACACAAAAGCAAACTCTATGCTTGTGAGCAACTCTCTGCTACTTGCAAAGAAGGTGTATGCTAAGAAAATCTTCAGTCTTGTTTTGAAATTTCTCATAATTGCCTAAGTAAAAGAAAAAAGCCCTGAGTGAGCATTCTTGAAATGAGTTTACATTTTCAGAGAAGGAGTTGAAGTTATACTTGGCTCAGGCATCTGTTTTTGTTTAGGGAAACATTTTCTGTAAGAAAGTGTACGTCAGTGCTGTTTTCTCTTCAAGTTTCTCTTTGTGGTTATAGTGGTTTTCTTCTGCTGTGGTCATCTACAGCTATCTGTAAATTCTTCATAATATTAATTTAGACTAGAAGAGGAACCTGCCTGACTTTTCAAGAACCATTATTATATTAGTGATTTCAAAATACTTCTGTTTTCTTCTGCAGAACCACAGTAAGGTACAGAAACCTGGTTATTTCTAGTCACAGCTGGGTGTTTATTATTCTGAAGATCTTTCCCCCCTACCAGATGCTGCTGGTAACTGTTGTCAGGTGTTCAAGTAGCTGTGCTCTGATGGCAGGCGAGAAGTTGCCTATTCATTTTCTAAGCAAAGACTGGATGTTTGTTCTGGGGTAAGCAAATTGATCTGCAGTTAAAACCTAAAGTAAAGGTACATCACTTCAGGCTATAAACCAGCCATGTCATATGTGACTCACAAAGAAAAATGTGAGAGACAGAGGTAATCGGCTTCTTCACTGCCCTCTACATCTGGGGTATTTGTTTATGCAAGTAATAATGGATGGGTTATTCTCTCTCCTGTGTTAGCAGAGGTGAATTCGGATTTGTACCTTGGACTAGTTCAAGTTTTTCCCTTGCTCTACACAGAGCTGGTGATAAAAACAAGGCAAAGGGCTGTATTTAGAGAATCAGGCCAATGGGAACTCACAAGTTCCCTTTAGGAGCCAGTGATAAATCTGTCTCCCTGGGAGACTTCAGCGAGCATTGAGGCACACCACCTCCAGCTCCATCCACCTCACATAATTCCAGTTACTCTGAAAAGTGAACCACTGCATGTTGAAAAAGAGACTGGGAAGACTTAAAAAAAAAATGTGAAGTCCTGCAGGGTTATACTGTGCCAGTGAGAGGTGAGGTCTTGATCATTTTTTTGTGACTGACAAAGTCTTATGGAAGAAAGAGCTTTGCACAGAGCCCCATGGCTATAGCACTCTGGTAATAGTCATGCCACTGCTGGCTGTTAGACTTACCCACCAGAAGTGTAGTTTTTGCATTTTATTCTAGTGCCTTTAATATATTCATATTAACCTTTAATATATTCACAGTATTACAGGCAGGAAAAATTACACTGGGATGAAGGAGCAAAAGCAAATATTGCTGAAGAAATTTTAAATAATGTGTAGATCTCTTGTGGGCATTGATTCATGTGCTTCATGGTGTCAGTAATTGTTTGTGAATTGCAGCCATTTTTTTCCTCTGAACAGAGCATTTACTCTTGAAAAATAGTCATTACCTATTGATTAGCTCTATAGTCATTTTCATGCATCAGTAGTTCTGATAAAAATTTAAGTAGCACTTTTTTTACACCAGTGTGTAAGATCCATACACTGTTCATTAATAAGTGAAAGCAGGCTTGAAAGTATTTTTTTCATTGCAGAGGCCAGATCAACATTTTCAATAGCCATGTCTCAGGAAAAATGGAAAAAGGCTTAAGGGATTTTCTTAGTTGGTGTTTTGGTTGTTTGCTTGTTTGTTTTTGAGGGGAGAGTTGCAAATGTTCTGCTGTCTCAGGACAGGGCTGCAACAAGAAGGACATATTTGTAACTCTTTGATGCTAATGTAATTTCCTGGGTTTTCCTACTGTGTCATTCCTTTTAATCCAAATTGTCGGTAAAGTGCTATTTTTTGATTAAATGATGAGACCTGAGATTCAGCAAGGAGAAAATAATTAAAACTATTTGTTTCACTGACTGTCAGCATCTATTAGGCATGAGACAAATACAATGTGAGGGTTTTTTTCCCTGAGCCATGTTACAGACTTTGTTAAGTTCACAATTGTAATCCTCTTTTATTGAACACAGATTTAAAAGTAAAGGTCAGTTATGTTTTGGCTGCTAAGGAGTTTATATAATTGGTAAAACCCAAACATTTAGATTTCTTTTTTATATAAAAAGTGTGCTGCTTGGGATACTCTTGCTCCTCCATTGTGGCTCCCTTAGAGAGCTCAGTGACTAAATCCTAGCCACATTAGTTCAGCAGATATTTTCAGAGCAAAGGGGGCTTTGCAGCTTGTCCCACCATCTGCAGGGATGGCTTATGCCCCAAGTAGGGCTGAGGAGTGTCAGGGATTGTGGCTGATGCTGGTGGTCACTGTGCCTTGAGACAGGCCCCACTCGCACTCCTTTCCTGCAGCCCTGCACATCTAGCAAATGCAACATTGCTGTCATACCACTGTTTTGATGCCCCTTACCATTTTGCTTCAAGAGGAGCTTTGTTTTCTGCGCTGCTGTAAGGGCTTGACACTGCTTTTGGACTCACCATTTGTCATGCCTTCTTGGATTTCGCTAGGTCAGTGTATTGGTAAGGTTTCACCTATTATTTCCCTCTTCTTTCTCTACTATGAAAAGGCTTGGGCTTCCTCCTTGGTGACACAGTTAGGTGATCCAAGGAGGATGAGTGTCATTGCTGCACTGAGAACCCTCCTACCCTTATCCCTTGAGGAGACTTTCCTTCACATGGCATATGGGCTACAAAAAGACATCTGACCCAATGGGGAAAGTGCCTGGCATGCTGACATAGGAACCACACTCAGTGAGGTTGCAGTGAGGGCCTGCCAAGAGACATTTAGGAATTTAGAAGGAAAAGGGGATGAAGAAGAGCTGGGACTATCTGCAAGATTGTCATGGGGCATGATGAAAGGGCAGGCAGAGAAATGGGTGAAGGTTTAGACTGCAGGCATACTATACATACTACCTAGGGAAGCAGAGTCCTAATCTTGATTTGAACAATTAAATTCCACTGTGAAGTACATATTAATAACAATAGGCGGCTCCAGAGTTGTGCAGACTTGCAGGTGAAGAGCAGATTTTTAAGCAAGCTGCTGGGCGGGTGGGAGAGGCAATGGGGAGGGCTGAGACAAGCAGTCTGTGCTGGCATTCAAGCCTCTGCTCAGACCTCAGCCTGTATTTTTATGAGTTAAAAGCAGTAACTAATCTACAGCATAGCTCTGAATTAATTCAACTGGAATTTTTCCCAGGAAGCAGAAGTTTAATCATCTGGAGCATGGCTCTTTGCAGTGTATCACCGCGAGCGAGCAAGGAGGTTTCATTGATTGGACTCTAAAGGCAAACGACGTGTGTAGCAAAATGGCATTACCAAAGAGCGTAGTTCAATATGAGCTCCCTAAACAAAGCGAATTATTTCAGCGCCAGATGAGTCCATAACATATTTATCGAACCACAGAACCTCATAGTATTTATTTCCCATTCTAAACAACTGCTCTAACCTTTTAGTCAAAAAGCCCTATGAATACAAGTGCAGCAGAAACTCTCCTGGGGCACTTAATAAAAAAATAAAAGGTTAATTCTCGCTGCATTATTTTGGCTATTGATAGTTCTGCAAGTGTAAATCTCTGGGTCATAGCTCCCTATGCTTTTAATCAGTGCAGTATGAAAATCCCAGTCAGAAGATCTCTGCAGAAGTGAGATATCTGAGAAAGAAATAAAGGTATATAAAAATTTTCAGGAAGATTTTTGGGGTTGGGATTTCTAACATCCTTTTTTTTTTATCCC
>JAAGNO010028543.1:122934-142268 GCA_033439905.1 Ceryle rudis | reverse complement strand
TGGTGAAGGTCTACTAGGGCTGCATGAATAAAAGCAACAACTAATTTTCAATTAATATGTATCATTTATTTAAAAATTTTTATATTATTTTGGATAGGATAAAATAGAACACAATGCAATATTTCAGTTGGAAGGGACCTACAATGATTACCTAGTCCAACTGCCTGACCAATTCAGTGCTGACCAAAAGTTAAAGCATGTTATTAAGGACATTGTCCAAATGTCTCCTAAATACTGACAGGCTTGGGACATTGACCACCTCTCTAGGAAGCTTGTTCCAGTGTTCAGCCAATCTCTCAGTATATATTTCCTCTGGTGGGGAATTTACCTGACATAGTATCAGAAAATAAAAAACTTGATAAAACCTGCATATCTGGGAGACCCTTCACACTGAATCATCACAGGCACGTGGTATTTCTGATACTATAGGAAGTTTCACACAGACCAGTTTCTGAGGCTGTAGAGAGCCCTGCTCATAAGAACATAATCACACAAATCCTGCCCACATACAATTTTTTAAAACCATGACTGTTGTCATTAAGATTTGAGAGTCATCAACATTGACATTTATACTTGTTTGTGCTGGATAGCTGTTGAACTCAGGAACATAACGTGCAGTGAGCCAGTGCATGAAGTAATGGTTTATCTGTGTCACTAAATTTTTAAGTAAAGCACAGCAGTACATTAAAGAAACTTTTGCTTTGGGTTTTGGGTTTTACCAGAGTAAGTTTGTATAAAATATGAATGCTCGTATTCATCACTGTTCTGCTACTTTACAGTATTAAGATATTTTATCATAGCTGATTATGATAGTAGCTGCTATGTACGCACATGGACTCCAGCTTCTTGGTTTCATTCTGTTCCTGCAAAGAATTACACATGCACATAGGTTTATGTTTACATAATCAACTGGACGTGAATAGCACTGTTTTCCATAAGATAAAAAACAAGTGGAGAAGTAGTAGTAGAGTACTAAACTAAGCTAAATAAGCACTTTGTGTTTCTAGATAGCATCTCACAGTACAGTCATCTTCATAAAAAATAAAAAATACTCCAGCAGTTACCTGGACCCAACCTTCTTTTAACATTTTAATAATATTTTTCTGAGAGGACAGCCCATAGATGGCTGCGTTATCACCTTATGTCGTTTGGTGGTATTTGGAACGTGACATGCTGTCTTTGTGTGGTAACTTGACAGTAAATGCTACCTATTTTCTGGCCATTGAAGGGAAGTATGGTAGTACTGCTGCTCTTTGCAGCCTGTTGGCATCAGTAGTTTTTCCTTCAGCTTAAAGGCCTTTGATCAAGGGCTTGGCATGTAGTGGAGCATTTATATTGGAACCAGAGGCGTTCTGTGCCTAAGCATACCTCAGTAGGCCATGGTTTCTTCTTCAGCAGTTCACTTTTTGGGTAATGTGCCTGTGGTCATGTAGAGAATGTATTTCCCCTGCAGGCACTGAGGGTGCTCAGCCCAGGTGGCAGCTGGAGAGGCTGTGGTTTAGGTAAGCCTGTCTTATTGTGTGATTCTGTGATATGGCTCTAACTCATTTGTAAATGAGATGATATGCCATATGTGTCAGATAAATTAATTATTTCTAATAAGCTGTGTTGTATTTCTTGCCCAGTGAGAAAACAGAGGAGCTGTTTCTTTTTAAAATATCAAAACGTCACAAAAAGCTTCAAGTGACTTAGATTTTTTTTTTTTTCTTTTTCAAATAAGGCACCGAGTAACCTATTCAATACTGTCTCATTCATCAAATGTGTTCTTCAGGAAAAGGCATCCTGTCAGGTGCAGCAGACAAAGTCATGAGCAGCATCAGTATTGTTAATGACTCAGAGAATGACTGCAAGGATTGTAAAATGATACATCATTGTCTAGCAGGCATTGATCATAATTATGTTATTGATAAAGACAAAATGTATCAAATGTTTTAAATATGCCCTCCAATGAAAGAAAAAAAAAATGCCATGAAAATTATTTTAATGATAGCTGTGTGATCCTTCTGAATGCAAAATGGAAATGTTTTGCATATCCTCAGGATGAAGTGAGTTATCACTCTAAGTTATTCACTTATTAATTTTCCTTTAATACTCATTATATATTAAACATTTTAGGTCTTTCACCATTTTCCTTTATGACACTGCAGAACCCTGATAAGTATGCTCTGTGCAAAATGTAATTCCCTGGTTTACCTGCCTGCTTGAATTGAGCTGCAGAATCTTAATTTGCTGTCGTGGTTTCCGTGATTTTTTGCTCGTGTCATGTTGTTACAATGAACACATGCAGTACAGCATAGCCTTCCTTCATCTTTAGGCAGAGTACAGACCCTTTCATCTTTGCAAAATGAATAATTAGGTAGGATTTTAAACATTTGTGTTTACTTTTGGGTTTATTAGCTCTAACTGTGAAAACTAAATCAGTTATCTTGTATGCTCCATCTGACTAGCTCTTGAAACAGTGTTTCTTGACCAGAGTTTTCAATATATCTGTTCTGTGGGTTTAAGCTATCTCAAAATAGCACTGTTTTAGAAATGGACTGTGCTTTGCCATTGACTAAGTGGCATTTTTAGCATTACCAGCTTGAGGTTTGCATAAGGACCACAAGTGTGATGAAAAACTAGGGAAACTGTCATTGGTAAGGTCCTATGGTGGAATGTAATTGTTCTATTGTACCAGTCTTGCCTGAATTTGGTGGGTTTTTTTTTGTTTGTTTGTTTCTGCAGACTCCAGAGGAAGGAGCCTCTACAACCATCTTTGCAGCAGTATCACCTGAGATGGAAGGAGCTGGTGGCTGCTACCTTTACAATGAGGAAAGGACAAAATCAGCTGATGTAGCATATGATGAGGAGCTGCAGAGAAGGCTCTGGACAGAAAGCTGCAAGATGGTTGGGATTTCTGATAAATCCAGCAGAGTTCCCTAGAAAAAGCCACTTCGAGCTGGGTAAATGAAATGCATTGACAAGCATCTTAGGTGAATTCTCGCAGCATCAGTCATCATCCTGGAAATCACTGTTCAGTCCCAAAGGCAAACATGAACAGCTCTGTTCTTCGCTTGAACCCCTAGTCTGCTAGGGTACGGGGGGAATATTCCCACAGAAAGATGCAGCGGTTGGTTTTAAATCTAACCATCAGTTTTGTAAATCATGATGTTTCAGTCTGTGATTAAAATACAATCTTTAACCTTGTGCAGAGTTGAGTTTTCTTTTCTTGTTCAACAAAAACAAAGACTTTCCCTGGTGAGCATGTTGTCTGTAGCGTGTTTAACTTAAACTACCTTTATACATATAACTTATTCTTTTTTAATAAGTTTTAAAAGTTGCAGCTTCTTTTCCTTAAGCTTCATTAACCTTTAAGACACTTTATAATGAATGTCAGCTTGTTCTAATGCAGACATTTGACATTGATGGTCAATATGTTGTTTCTATCATAATGTTAGTTTTATACGTTGACTTTTATCTGGAGGTATTGACTGAAGGTCAGAAAAAAACCCAGACAACTAACATCTCAAGACAGGATATTTAATCAGTTGGTTTCAGTTTAAGTTCAGCTGCCCTTTAAAGATGAGCCATAAGGACGAGGAAGGGATCAAACATAGTAATGGCGACACTGGTTTTGCAGAGGATGCAGTCAGCCTGTCCTCTTGGCAATGGACTAAGAGTACTTGTCCTCTTTTCTCCTGAACCCGTGTAAACTTGCATCCACAACTTCTTGCATTTTCTTTGGCAAGGAGATTCAATCATCTACTGCCTGCTGCATGAAGAATCACCTCCTTTCATTGGTTTTAAACCTAGTTCATATGAGTTTCAAAATTAGAGTTCATGGCTTAGAAGAGAAAGAAAGCAGTTAATGGCAGTCCACTTCTTTTCTGCATTGCCAAGGGTTTTGGAGATTTCCAATATGCCCTCCTTAAACTGTCTCTTTGCCACGTTGAAGTGTAGCCCCTGCCTACTGATCTGATTTACATAGCAGCAACAGGATATTTTCTCTCGTTATGTATTTCTTTCCTAAAAATTCCTAACAGCTCTTTTATTTTTAATTTTATTTGACTGTCTCTGAGTATGGAGCTGATAATTCTTATGAAGCTATTTTTCATAAATCCTAAGATTTCTCTTCTAATAGGATAGTTGTTAGGTCAGATGCCATCAATTTTGAACATGTTTCAATGTGTACAGTTCAGGGTTCTCTATTTATGTCTGCCAATGTGAAGCTTCAAGAATCATGTCCACATTCATGGAGTAAAGAACAAAACAGACGTGGCAATATAAAGATAGTGTGCACTTCTACAAGCTCAAATAACTAAAAGAAAAAACTGATTCAAGATAGACACAACATTTGAACAGGGAAGGTGATAGACCATGACAATAATTTACAGAGAAACTTCCCCTGGAATTTTCAGTCAGGGTTAGAAGACTCCCCAAAATATCTGGAAGGCTCTGGGGAGACCTTATTGTGTCCTAACAGTATTTAAAGGGAGCCTACAGTAAAGAAGGGGAGGGACTCTATCAGGGAGTTCAGGGATGGGATGAGGGGTAACAGTTCTAACCTGAAAGAGGGATGTTTGAGTTTAGATACTAGGAAGAAATTATTTACTGTGAGGATGGTGAGACACTGGAATGGGTTGCTCAGAGAAGTTGTGGATGCCCCTTCCCTGGAAGTGTTAAACGCCAGGTTTGAGGGTGCTTTGAGCAACATGGTCTAGCGGGAGGTGTCCCTGCCCATCACAGGAGGGTTGGAACTAGATGGTCTTTAAGGTCCCTTCCAACCCATTCTATGATTCTATGATTCTTCCTCAGTGACAGAAGCTTCCCAAGCACGGGCTCTGTGACTAGGGAGCCTGAACCCTTGCTTTTAATGAAGTAAGCTCTACCCTACTCCCATCTCATTCATTTTAGGTGTCATCTGAAAAAAAAACAGCATAATCCTGTAAATGTCCTTGCATTTCCCTTTTTAAGATATACATAGCAAAAGAGACTAATAGGCAGAGATAAATCTTCTATTCACTTTGAGTCACTAGAAATGACACTGCATGACAGAACTGAATGCAAACATGGTGTTGTGCTCTCATTTGCAGCAGACTAGAAACAATATGAACATGTTCCTATGCACTGAACCCTTGACTAATATCCCTTTGGGGCATTTTGTCTCAAACCTGGTACTTTGCTGACCATACCTCCAGCCTTTGGTTCAGGGAAAGATCACATCTTAACTGAGAGGAAGCATACTAATATGTCCAGAGACTACCAAGGAGATGCAAAGACAAAAAAAAAAAAAAAGTATGAAAGAGCAGGTCAGAAAAAAAATAATAAAAAATCTGAAGGAAAGCATATTTTCCCTCTGATTTAAGTCATGCATGAATTATGCCTTGCTTCTTAGAGCTAGTATATATAAGAGTTAGCAGCAGGATATTTATCACTCAGCCACTATAGCACTTTCTTTGTATGACTGGCTGAATTTTTTTTTTATTTTTATTTTTATTTTTTTTTTGGTAAGTGAATGTTGTGCTTGTGAAATGTGCCAGACTGATACTCTGGGAACTAAATTCCTCTGTTTATTCGCAGATCATGAACAGGATGCAGTAAGTCTGCTAGACAGCCAACATTTTGATGTTGCCATAGCATTCCCACAGAATATCATTGCTGATAGAAGCATGTCCAGGATTACTTAAACTAAATGGGACCAAATTGCCTTTAATTTTAACTCTCTTGAAGCTCCACAATATTCACAAAAACAGTTTCAAGTGGCATAGGGCTGTTAAAATAGCAAACAGTAAAGAGAGCTAGTCACACTTTCAGTGTAATCTGAACCACTGTGTTAATGGTGTCAGTCCAATAAAATCTGTTTTAAACAACACTGAAAACGTGGTTTGTGAGAACCAAGAACACAGATTGTGCCTGCATGAGGGACAAAAAGTGTCCTAAAGCCAGGGATTTCTAGAACACTGCAATGCTATGAAGATTTAGTAGAGCTAGCTGCAAAAGACTTATCTCAAGAACTAAAAGCAGAAAACCGTGTCAGCCCTACAATGTCACATAAGGACATGAGCTTTTCTTGAGCAAAATCCAGTGTCATCACAAAATGCTGTGTGTTACTGGGAGCACTCACTTGTGATACTGTTGTAACAATCCAAAATAATTCTTAGGATGTTTATTTAGGAAAAAAATACATGAAGTATGTAGAAAGAGGACAGTGATTTTATTTCTGCACATAGAAATGGTAAGCAATGATTTACTTTTCATGTTTCAAGGACATAGAATTTCTGGAGATCTGAGAAACCCTGTGTATGTTTCATTTCACTGAAGACATGGCTGAAAGATGGCTTGAGTCCTTGCAGTTGGTGCACACATATAGAAAAAACACTGGAGAACTTTTTAACCTTGCAAAGAGAGGTAAACCAAGCTCCAATAATTGTAAATTGAAGTTATACAAATTATCCTTCCACCATGAAAACAGATCCTTTCTCTGTGAGAATCATTATGTATTGAAACATGTCAGTTTGATAGCTGAAGATAATCAAAAGATGCCTCTGAAAAGACACCTGGCAAGGAGGCCAGGTAGGCTCCTAAACTAAGTAGGTCAGTCACAGAGAAGTCATACTTAGATCCTTCCTCACGTCCAAAGTGACAGCACTTATTTTAATTAGTATGAGAGCGACCTATCGCTCACAACTTCTAAAATGGATATTTCCATGTCAGTACTCCACCCAGGCAAATGTTTAATTCAAAACTCTAGATGCTTTTACCTCATCTTAAGAAAGTACACAATATCTATGGTCCGGTTCAAGTCTGAGATAAACAGAAGCATCTGATAAGGGCCATGACGGTCTCATCCTATTGCCCTTGGTGAGGGAGTGAAACCATTTCAAACTAATATTTTATTCTTTTTTTAAAAAAGCCAGGGGGGGATCTTAAAAAAGGCCAGAAAAGATTAATGCTGTGTTTAAACATAGTTCGAATAAATATTATACATCACACTGCAATGAATGTGGTTATCTAGGAATTTGCTAAGACAATGTTGTTTAAACAATGAACTTGCACAGGAAATAAATAACGTGTTAACAAAGAGCCCTACATTTCTTATGAAAAATATTAACTTTTTCATTAATTAACTAGTTTATTTGTAAACTGTGATGAAATTAATGATGTACAGAAAGAGTAAGTCCTGTAATTCTTGTGTGAATACACTGTTATTTGCACATAATAAAGTAGATACATCCTTGCTTCAATATAAAATTGATTTTAAATCCTAAATGTGGAACCTCTAGCCATACTTTCACAATGATAATATATAAATATTTATACGTTATAGTTCAATATTTGCATATCTACCAATTACTTCATTACACAGTGAGAAGTGATATACCATAGAAGCAAAGGACTTCATTGTTTAACATCAGACTTTTTACTGCCTCTTCCAAATGCACAGTAGTGTTAGCCCTAAATGTAACAACACACAGCAGATATTTAAATCCTCATCCTAAATATCTACATGCAAGCTTTTGCTCTTGTACATTGCTGGTGTTAGACTGTCCTTGCTCATTATGTGTCAGGGTTTATGCTCCAGCTGCCTCCATGGAAAGACAAAACCATATTCCAGGGAAGTTAACATAAAATCTGTCACAGATAAAATAAAACGTGATTTTAAGAGACCAAAGGCTGAGGACACTGACCAGTCTGCAATAGTTGAAGAAGTCAGTGCAAAATGTGAAGTCTATTGTACAGCATCAGGCCAAGCAAGAGAGATTAAGTCATTACTATAAAGAATTTTTAAAGGTAATTTTATTCCTTTTTATAGCAAAATTACTGTTTCAGAAATCCACTGTGGTAACATTGACAATGCTGTGAGCATTGTCAGGAAGAAAACAGACTGATGGCCAAGAGTGCTCTTTCCAGATACATACATTATTGTCTTCCATACTGCACCATCAACCCATGTCAGCATCTCCCCCTTTGGAAACTGTCCAAGAATTCCTTTCACACAGGTAATCAAGATAACGAGGCCAGGATCTTTTCAGTGGTGCCCAGTGATAGGACAAGGGACAATGGGCACAAACTAGAACACAGGAAGTTCCACCTAAACATAAGGAAAAGCACCTTTACTGTGAATGTGGTGGAGCACTGGAACAGGCTGCCCAGAGAGGTGGTGGAATCTCCCTGTCTGAAGACCTTCAAGACCTTCCTGGACATGTTCCTGTGCAACCTGATCTAGGCAAACCTTGTTTAGCAGGGGGGTTGGACTAGATGATGTCCAGAGGTCCTTTACATTCCCTACCATCCTGTGATTCCGTAATCAAGAAGAATCAAACAGCAGCAGCGACTGTCATTTATTTAGGCAAACACTGTCTAGATTGAAACCAATCACCTTAAAGAGAAAGACTTCACAATCCCAGAAAATAAAAAAAATATTATTTTTTTTTTTTAAGGGCCCAAAAAACAGGATATGACACTTTTTGAGTGATATTATACTTGGTCATCTCTTCACAGACAGAATGCAAGACATGTTAAAATAATAAGCAGGATTATGTCCTTTCCAGAGAGCACAGACTGACAAACATGGCCTTCCCCCTCCGCTTGGACTCGCAAAATGAGCTCAAGTAACATCACTGTTAAATTTTGTAAACAAGCTGATCCATTTAATCTATTATTTATCTCCCCTTTTGCGAAACTAGTAACAAGATTTGTTCCAGCTTGCCCACATTTGTGGAACTGATTATTTAGTCCATATTGATTGTTATATTTTCAAGATCTGTGATGTATCTAAGGCTCATTTAACAACACTGAAGGAAAAAGTACAAATTCTTTTTAAGAGTTACAGGATAGCTAGGGGCCAAATCCTACATTCTTTTCTCAGGGAAAACTTCCATTGAAGACGTTGTTGGTTCTTTAAAAGAAAAGTAAGTCTGAGCTCAAGAAAGGCAATAGAAAATATTTGCACAGAACTTTTCCTTTAAACTACATTGTACAGATCTGCTGAAGTTAATGAGACATCCAAGAATTACTGTAGAAAGACATGTAACTTAATAGCAGAAGAAGCTATAAAAACCTTGTATCATTTAAATTTGATAATGCCTCAGAACATTACCTCTGGAGCACCTTCATGCTTCTATTGCTATATTAAAGCCCTCTCTTTGTCTCAAAGCGATTAATCTTAAAAAATGTGCAGTCTAAAAATTCCACTGATCTGGTATATTGAGAAGAGAGAGTAGCATTCATCTCACTTAAAATAAATAATCTAAAAGCAAGATAGATAGTTTAAGCCAGTCAGGCTCCATCTGTGGTCAGTGAGTGTAATACTTCTATGGGACAATTCCTCTGACCTATCTGAGTGTGAAATGAGTCATGATGCCATCTCTCTGACTGGCCAGAGAGGGAAAATAGACAAGTAGTCTAGGATAAATGTCCAATGTCTGTATATTGTTGAGCCCTTGTTCACTGAGCCAGTTCTACATGCAATCAAACTGTCTACAAATAAAGGTTTTCATTCTTGGATTTTTTTTTTTTTTTTCTTTAAAGTTTCTTAGCTCAAAAGGTACCATAGCCATTTTATGGTCTGATCTACTACACAACAAAGATCAGCTAATTCTGATTTGGACTGATTTGTTTAAAATTTCCCAGTGAAACATAGAGCACCTTGGATATGTTCTTTCCAGACATAAATTGCCCTCATCTTAAAAACCTGAGATTTATTTCACATCTGAATCAGAGTAGCTTTTCAGCTTCCAGCTATTTGATCTAGTTACCCTTTCATCTACTGGGCTAAAGAACCTGTGTTCTGATCGCAGTGGAGAACAGCCAGGTAGGGAAGAAGTTATCTCTTGATATATATTTGAAAACCTAGCTTGATTAAGCTCTTTGAATCTTTCACTAGAAGTTGTGGTTTATATCTTGTAATCATTTTCTTGTTTCTTTGTGAATCTAATCCAATTCTTTCAACTTCCCTCCTGCTTTCAGGATTTCAATTGCTGATTTTGGATTTTGATATACACAGGTAATATAGCCTCACTAGCCAGCTTATTTTTTATCTGCTCCTACACCTCAAGGTCATAGGACCTTCTTCCCTGAAGCATCATAGAGAAGTTCAGTTTCTGAATCTCTATAAGCCATTTTCAAAACCATGAAGTCTTACCCTATAAATATAGCCCACTTTGTTTGTTTTGAGAGGTATGATCTAATAGAACTTTGAATGCTTCTTTTATTGTGATTTATGTCCACTGTTAAAGCACTAAATCTACACTAACGAGTACTTGAGAGGATTTTGGAGCTGTTGAGTCAGGAGGTGCAACAGGGATCAAGAATCAGAGCAGTGACATCATGAAAACATGACATAGTTCAGCAATTAAAGCCATAGATAAAATAGTTTGCAGTGACCTGCCTTATCTGGAACATAACTAATTTCACCAAATCAATCATTTCCTTTGTTTTAGAAATCATTTCTGTTATTTATCACCCTGACAGAATCTCCCAGAAGATGTTTCTCTCTCATCCCAGCCAGGATTAGCTGTACAAATGCATATTGCTCTGCACCTGTGAGGTGAAGAGATCCCTGGTAATTTCCACAGTACTTCAGCACAGTGCTTAAGCTTCAGCAACTTGGCTCCAAACCTGGTCTCTAGCAGTGATTTAGAAAAGCAGATTAGGCTCTCAGATATCTTTTCTCTTTAATCTACTCATAAGTCTTCAGTTTTAATCCTTCTTTCCCTCTTATATGCAACTCCTCTATGCAACTCTCTCTGCTGGTGGGAGACTTCTCCCAAAGCTGATGGAAAAGTGTTTTGTTCCATGCATCCTCGTGACACGACAGTTGTGATTGCAATATCATAACTCCCTCTTTCCCTGCTGGGTCTTATTCCTGGACACTGAATTCAAGCTGCAAATTCACAGCTTCTCTGCTTATTAGGAGGAGAATCATTACCATCTGTTTTATGGGGCTCTAAACCACATTTCATACCACATTCACTTAATACATAATTGTTGTTACTGCATTTATCGTCTGTCTTCCTGTAGAGCAGAAAGAACTTTACCACCAGCTCATTCTCCAGGAAATACTGAAGAGTACAGCTGTCATCCTGCATCTGAACAAAAAAACAAGATGTGGATATTTCCTGAAGAACACAGGTTTCTGAAATATTTCTTCTGGAAAATCAAAATAGTCTAATCAAAAGGTTTAACTTAGATACAATTAAAAAGGCAATGCTAGCTTTACTTTGAAAAATTTAAAATATTCAGTTTTCCAGAACATGAAAAATAGCAGCAGACTACGTTTTATTTTAATACATTGTAAACAGAAAAAAAATTATTCAATTTTGAGGTGAACTGGATCAATATGATGGCATTCCTCATACTATTTCACTTTAGAGAGTGCAGCATTTTGCATTGAAGTAGTTTTTTTAAACAAGCTCTGGGAATAGGCCTTTAGTGAAAGACGTCTTTCATTTTGTTCTGAAAATAAAATTCTCTGTCTTCAGTAATGGTGTTTTGAAGAGATTTTTCTTTTGACAAAGATGACTTGATGACTTGAACTGTAAGAGAGGATTCATTGCACAGAAATCTTCTTTCACATTACACTGCTGGGGTCCATGAAGACCCAGAGAGGAAGATACAGCACATATGTCTGATATTTTATCTCCTCTCCCTCCACTTGTTTCAGCTATGAAGGCTGCATGAAAAGAAAACAAGGAAATGAGCAGCAATGTACTTCCATGGGTAAAGTGCAAAAATGAAAGAGCTGTTATGTAAATCTTAGTCAGACCAAGCACTTAACACCCCTGATGTGGTCATTGGGATTTTTTAGGTTGGATAGCTGGAAAAAATTTTTCACCAAAAAGGTTGTTAAGCAGTGGAACAGGATGCTCAGGGAAGTGGTTGGTTGAGTCACCATCCCTGGAGGTATTTGAAAGATGTGTAGATGTGTCACTTATGGACATGTTCCAGTAGTGGATTTGGCAGTGTTATATTTGTGGTTAGACTTGGTGATCTTAAAGGTCTTTTCAAACCTATGATTCTATATCTCAATTTTGAATAGGCCTTTGAAGGGTAGCTCTCGGTCCCAGGACTTGGGAAGTTTGGTCCCATCTGTTAGAGGGTATGACAATACCTACTGTTAAAATGAAAGAGTTTCCATGCTTGTTCAACCTTAATTTTACAATGACTTGTAACACAAAGTGGCTGGTGTTTTCAGTACAACTGAAAAGGTCAAACTCTGGGTGTTGCTTCTTTTTTTGAAATAACATCCTCACAGTTCATTGACAAATTCATGCAAAATCACTTTTATTTTATTTCAAAGTCTCTGAGGTCAGGAACACCGCATTCATCTGAACAAGAACCTTCAAACTTGAATATCTGCAAAGTAGTCTTATGAATATTTTGACACTGCAAATACCTTCCTGTCCTGAATTCTTCTAAAGCAAAATAAAAGGTCTGGGTAATAGATGAGACTGAATTTGCAATTTTTTCCTTTCTCTGAAGTTCAGTAAATCTACATGACCTAATTACCCAGAGAACAGATGTTTTGGGACACTGCAGTTAGACTATACATCACGTCAGTTCAGTAAAACATGTTACTATGAAAAGAGTGTGCTTGAGCATGTTCTAATAAGTAAATTGCTTTTAAGCATGTGCTCAAATTTCAGCATGCATTTTACTGACTTGGGGCTGCAGTGGGCTGTGCTACGGATGTGGGATGAGTGACAAAAGGGTTTTGAAATCACATCCAGGTAGGTATAATGCACAGTGCAAATTGGAGGGCTAATTTATATCTATAATACAGACCAGGCCAAATGGTCCCCATGTTTGAAAGTTTGTCATGAACACCAACATTAACCCAAAGATATGTTTGAACTTTAAGCCTATTCATTCAACACATTTTTATCAGAAACTCATTGTGTCTATATAATCCCCAGAGGAAAATTATAGAGACATAAAAATATATTTTTACAATAGAAAACCATACCTAACCCTATATTGCTGAACAAATAGTTGTATTCGACCAGTTCTTTCCATATATCGAAGCTCACTAAGCATGAGAGTCACAGGGCTTTGGTTTAGTATTATAAACATGATTATTATTTGCAAGTACTTGCCTATATATGGTGCTACAAAAAAAACCTCAAAGCTCTGCACTTCTTTACAGGAAAGTAAACTGGAGTGGTCAGTGTAAAATTGTTTATTTTCATTAATGGAAAATAAAGAAATTCAGAAACAAATTTCATATGTTCAAAAAGCAGTTGATTTGCTGAATACAGATGAACACTTGTACTTCTTCCTCTTTTCCTTTGTCCTCTTTCATTTTTAATAAGACTTCTGTTAGTCAGATGTGGTAAAATACTTTAGATCAAACCTCTTGAGGTAAAATCCAGAACTCTGGGGAAAAATAAGAAAGATGAATTTGTTTAGCTTCTAAAAACATAACCACTTTAGCAAGAGCCTCCAGCTGGCAGGATAGGAGAAAAATGTCTCTCCCGATTGCAAATTGCTAATTTGAAAATGGCACAGCAGCAGCTTTCCACCCTGATTACCTACATCTGGCCTGCCTCTCACCTCCCCTCTGCTAGGCAAAGCAATAGCTTCCTCCTGACAGCTCTTCCATCTACCTGCTCCAAAATGCATATGGAGTTACAAAACACAGTTGACAATTATTTGTGTATTTGAGATGAGCCTGTACTGTAGCTGTTAAGGACTGAGGAACAGGAGTGAGACAAGGTCCACATCATTCTCCAAAACAGCTGGTACAGCTGTGGGAAGAAACAGACAGGCTTGCAGCTCATAAGCCCTTTCATGGTTCTACAAAAATACAAGTACTGATCTTGAGACTAATTGCTCTCAGCTTAACTTCATTATGTTCATCAGTTAAATAGCTGAAAAGGTTGGCTGGCAGCTATAGGCCTAAGGGAATCTTCTTGCCCAAGGAAAGCAAGAGTTTTCAATCCCAGAGGATGGAGATAGTTGTGCAGAGGAAACTGAGGGGTAAGATGTGTTTTCATGAGATTTAGGTGGCCTGGATGTGACTTGAGATGAAACAAAAATTAAAAAAAACCTTCTCTGTGAATGTTCTAAAAACACAGTGAGGCTGATGGGGCAAGATGTGGGTAATGTAGCATGCAAGTGCTCTTAGCAGCAATGAAAATAAGCACATGCTTAAATTAAACGTGGCCTGAGATGAGGATCGGGACTGAGGGAGGCAGTGGGGCTGGCACCTCCCCACTGTAGGAGAGCATGCTTTTAGGAGGCTGTGGGTGCTCAGGCTTGCTGCTTTGCTTTTCTCTTGGATCCAAGTCTCTGCATCCTGGCAGAGCTTCAGCACTGGCTGTGAAAGAGGAGACTGCCTGCCCAGAGCAGCTAATCCCTCACTGCTTGTGCTATGCTCCTAGAAAAAGAGAGACTAATTGGGGGAGGGAGTGTAGAGGTGGAGACCTGACTCACTCCCCTAGCACTGAAGAGGAAGAGAGCTTGGTATTTTATGAACAAAACAGTCCCAGTGCCTGTTACGGGAATCGCAGCCTTACAAGAAGGTATTACAATAACTCAGAGTACAGAATATAGTTTAGATTGTGAGCAGATTTAAGTATGGCTCTGCCTAATTCCTGAGTAAGAGCTCATACAGGAGCAAGGCATCAACTATCCAGGTGGAGAAGGTCCCAGTCATGCACAGCAGCAGATTTCTGTGTGCCTGAGGGAATTGTAGGTAAGACAGGGATATTCCAGTGAGTTAAAGTGCTCCTAAAATTAGGCAAGTCCTGAGAAGAAGTATTGTGGTGAGATATTTTGACACTATGGTGTTCATTCCTGTCTTATTTTAGAGGGTTTTTTTTTGTTTGTTTGCATTGTTTTCAAACCTGAACCTTGCTAATTCATATTCATTAGGGAGAAGACCAAGGAATGCCTTGCTGGAGCAGCCAAATCTGACATACTTTGTCCACCCACAGGAAAGCAGGGCTGTGGCTGGTAGAAGGCTGAAGGGCACCTGCCTGCCCTGGGAATCAGAAATCCTCCTTAATCAGAGTATGGAAAGGAGACCAGGAGACACTAGGAGCAATGAAAAGCAACAGAAACATCCCTGGCAGAAATATGAAATGAGCATGAAAGCCAAAGTTTTGCAAGGGACAGCCATTGTGATCCTTTGTGTGCCCTGTTTCCTCCAGCAGGACACCAGACAGCTGTAATCCAAAACAGCACTGGTGTTAAGTGAGACCCTGATGTTAGGTGTCTAAATACAAGCATAGTGGGTATAGGAGTCTTTTTTTTAAAACAGCCCAGTGTCTGTTTCTTCCTAGCAAAACTCTAATTCTTAGCTATGACACTGTGGGGAAAAGGACTGTTTAAGTTAAAAGGACAGTGGTGGCAGCACAAAGAGGACTAATTCCATGTTGAATGAATTAGGCTTGAAGAGCAATAGAGATTTTCTTACCATCTGGGGTTCAGTCCCAGGAATAGTTTTAACAGGATAAGGGTGATTAAAGAAATTGAAGTATTTTTAAAACTGGAGTTTCATTAGATCAGGGACAAGTATATGCACAGCAGCAGACCTGGGGTTGATGATCTGAATGGCTTCTTGCAAACCTAAATTCCTAGACACATTTAACATCACACATTTCTAGAGAGTGTAGTTTGCCTTCTGGTGAATGCTGGTTACTTATGAAGGCTGTTGAAGGGTTTTTGAGGAATGACAGCCCTAGGCAAGCCTGCCACTAGCAAAGACTTCTTGCACTGACTAGAATGGCAACAGAAAGGAGAAAATAATCAAGGCTCCTATAAGAAGTGTATAATCAAGGCTTCTATAAGAAGTGTAATTAGGGAAGCAATTAAGACACTCCAGCTTTAAACCACAGCAGAGGCTTGTGCTCAGTGTCCAAATATAATGAGGAAACAGAGGAATCCCCTAATGCTGCTTTGGAGATCCTTCTCTTTCCAAAATAACTTGATCTCTGGCATGCTAAAAGGCTGCTCTCAAACAGACCATCTAGTCTTTCTTTGTCTGTGGTGATTTTTCATTCCTCATACATGTGTACACAGATTGTAAACAGCTATGTGGAGGTGTCTGGATTTAACCTACATTGTAGTGTTCCCAGCAGCATGGACAGCGCTTCTTAGTTTGTTGTTTGTTGGGGGTTTTTTTGTTTGTTTGGGGTTTTTTGGTTTTTTGGTTTTTTTTAAAAAGGAGAGAGAGAGGCACGGGAGTAGAGTCTGGTAAGTGGAGACCAGCTCTTGAGTTCATATCCTGGTTTTGAGTGTTTTAAATCCATGACCACACAACACAGATATTGACACATTTGTCTTGTACCAGATCAAAGATGACTCTTTCAGGGCCAGAAGCTCCTCAGCAGCCATAGGTGGTACTGTGCAAACCTGATACTCTCTCTTCCAAGAACTGGGGAAACCTCCTGTGGTTAAACTACTTCAGCTTTCCTACTGACTTCAGTCAAACAGTTCTGAGGACTTTTTTTGGCTGATTTTATATAAAAATATCTCTTCCCCACCCACACTTCCTGATATGTAGTAGTTTATTTTCTTGATAATTTGTTCTCAGAAATGATTGATAGGTGCAGATAGGAGTGAGCAAGTTTTGCTGCCAGTGGGGATTCTGAGAGGCTCAGCTGACAGGGAGCTCCTGGTGTCTCTGCTCACCTTCAGCAGTTTTGTGTGCAACGAAGAGGGTAGTGAGTGAGGAGCTGCTGTTTGTTAGCACAGGTCATATGAGTTCAGATGAGATGATATTATTTGGACATAGCCTTTGCCTAACTTTTCCAGTGTGTGGATGCAGGACAAGAAAATATATCTGTAGGCATAAATGTAGAGACTAACAGCTCAAAAATGGCCTGAGGCGTGGATATGGGAATGTGAGTCATTCCTAACAGTGAGCAAAATAGATGGCATTTGACAGAGGGAAAAACAATGGAGCAGATTTTTTAACATAAAGGCTTCACTTTTGTATCTTACTTCTACATGCAATCCAGGTAACAATGTCTGGGGAAAAATAGACTAAGAACAGTCAAAACCTCACCTATTGTTCTTGAACTTTGTGTTAGAGATATGTGATCTGTCCTGCATAATCTTCAGTCTAGGTGAGACACTCTAAAGTTAAAGGTCTAAGGACACCAACACTATTAAAAAAAAAAAAAAAAAAAAAAAGAAAATTAGCCTTTTACTTCATCCACCACATAAAAGAAATCTAGCATTATGCCTTTTTCAGCCTTTGAAGTAAAGGGTAACAGTATTTAACTTTCGGGATGGTCTTTTGGGATGCATATCTGGAATAGAAAAATCTCAAGGCAGAGATGAATAAGGTACATTGGAGATGAGGCTCAACATTTCTTTCATACAAACTTTTAGACAGCTCCTGGATCAAACAAACTGTCCTTTTTGGTTCCCTTTGTAAGGTACCAAATTTTCCCCATGACAGGGGCTTAGACTCCTGGATTTAACTCTGGGAGACCAAGGGCCTCAAAATTACCGTTAGGCACGAATGTCTTTGATTATATCTGGGCCTGGGAGCCTGACTTCACATTCTCTATCCCAAACCAGAGAATTACATCAGAGATTTCTGTTATTCTCTCCTTGTGGAAGGTTTTTCAGTGTCAAATGCACCAGTTCTGCTCTTTTTTTTCTGTGTGACCTTTCCATGCTATTGCAATACAATCCATAGTGTGTCTGACCATAAGCAAGTTAACACTTGAATTTTGTGCTGCAGCATGGAAAAATTGTAAGAAAAAGAAAAATAAATTCATAATACAGAGCCTCCTACATTTTCTGATCAGAATCAGATCCTTCCTCTTCTGCAACAAGGACAAAATCCAATTTCTTCAGAAAGAATCTTTGTTGATTAAAAGGTTGTTGGCAATAGAGCCACAGAGGCTAATTACGAATTCTCTGTTTCTCTTCTCACTGCTCTCTCGGTTAGTTGGCTGGCATCACGGAAAGACTGTATCATCTTAGACTGGAAAGCAAGGAAGGAAAAAATTTAAGTCTAGAGTCTGACCTGTCCTATCAATTTATAAATGACAAGTCCTGCCACGGAAGTGGATGGAGCTATACCAGTGCATAATCTGTTAGTACAATATTATTTTCTGTTTGTATCGTATGTACAAGCCAGGGAACATACATCCTAAATAACACAAAACACGTAATAGTTAATTAATAATGAGTGTCTATGACTGCCACACAGGGGCTTCTGGATATTTGCAATCTTATCCTTTTCTTCTTTCTCAAAGCCATGAAAAGTGTTTGTATGTATGATAAGTGTTTGTATATGTGTTTAAATGACATAAAACTGCACAGTTATCTTCCCTAAAGACATACTGATTTTGCAGACAGATATCTATGGCATGCTTCAGGCTATGTGTTAACCATTCTGTGCCTGAAAGACAATGGATCCTTCTTCCCCCACAGTAGGTTTGATGCTCAAAGAAGGGTTTTTGTTCTATTACAGCCATGTGTGACAGCAGGACTTTCTATTCTGAAGTTCTCAAAAAAGGCATATTGCTATATTGCTTCTCATTTATGAATTCATAGCACAGACATAAAGGATGAAACTGGATAAAATACATGCCCATTATGGGAGAATTCTGGCATAGCAACAATAGGCTTGTGAAAGAGCTGAACTGCCTTAAAGGTCCAATCTCATGAGAGCAGCAACCTTCAGCCTTTAAGAAACAGTGGTCTATCCAGGATTTCTTTTCTAAAGCAGCTTTCTCTTTTATGCATGTTCACAAATATACTGGTTTTGCCTCAGCAATAAAATGTATGGGGAGCACAGGGTGTTCTTTCATTGCTGGAAGAAAGGCTGAACACCTATCTCTGTGTGGACGCCAAACAAGGACAGCCATGTCTGTATTCCAGTCATGTTTCCTTATTGTCTTTGCTGTTCTGCCCATCTCCAGAGCAGGGGAAACTGCTTAAGGGGATGTAATTCTGTTTAAAAGTCTGTCACTGTGAATTATCGAGGGGAAAAAGCAAATCACAGGGTAGCATAGCAGCACTTTGGTGCCAAAAAAATCCTAGACCTTTGCAGTGTCGGGAAATAATTTGCAGTGAATATCCACGTTCCTGTATATCATTTTCTTGAGGCTAGATACATGCTTATGTCTTCTATATACAGAAACACAGACTGAACACAGAAAAGTGGTGGGATGCCACACATAACTGGAATGCCACAATTGAAGGCTACAAGCTCTTCAGGAGGGACAGACAGGGAAAGAGGGGTGGTGGAGTGGCCCTATATGTTAGAGAATGTCATGAGAGCTCAGAAATCAAGTATAGCAATGACGAGGTTGAGTCTGTTTGGATTAGGTTAAGGGCTAATAAAGCTGATATAGTTGTGGGAGTCTGCTATAGACCCCCCAATC
>JAAGNO010028543.1:107365-120282 GCA_033439905.1 Ceryle rudis | reverse complement strand
AAAAATAATTTCATGTCTCTGGAAACATATTTTTTTCTGCATTTTGGAAACAGTCTGCAGAAATTGGTGAAAAACACAAGACTAGTCTAATTATAGAAAAGTGCTTGTACCATTTTCCCTATTTGTTCCCCAAAAAAGCATTAAACCAAATTAATTTAGCATTGTGCCATTCTATCTTGCTCAAATCTATGTCAAGAGAATAAGCAAGAGAATGAATTTCCTTCCGGACTTTATAAAGACATCATTACAGTATTTCATGTGGTGCAGAAGTCTCTGGCTTACCACCGCGAAACTATAGTGTTCTGGGTAGGTGAAAACTGCAGAGAGCCCACTAACTTCTAGGATCTAGTATGTGGGAAAGAGATGTGTTTATGCACAGCAGTTGCATCACACAGCCAGAAGGGTGACATGCCCCCTGCTTGGTCACACAAGGCAGAGCAGCATTTCGGGTTTTGCTGCTGGACATCCCTTCTTGGTCTGGTGCAGTTCTCCCAGCAAAGCAGGGAGGGCACAGCACCATGGTCTTTTCTGATGGAGAAGGTGTCACCATGCACTCCCTGAGAATCATGAAAACAAGCTGAAATGTCTAACAGGAACATCAGGGGGGAAAGTGGGCAGCAAAGGGTGCAGTGAATACTGAGGGCAACTGCATCTTTCTTCCATGTCTTTAGGATGTACAGAGGTGCTTCTGCCCAACAGAGTAGGAAAGGAGAAGCCTCAGGCCTCCAGGGCACTTCTCTCCCCCAGCAGCTGGGAACCTGGGGAACAGCATGTCCTGGTCAAACACTGTTATTGCCAGACTTCTGTGTGAGAGGCAACCATTGTTACTGTTCACATACAGCCTTTCACATAGTCAGAGAGGTGCCAACAATTCCTCTTTCTGCTCTCTCGACCCCTCTCTCAAACCCCCAGTATTCAAAGAGACTGATTAGCAGGAGCTGTCGCAAATATGCAGTTTTACAGACAGCTTCTCGGGTTGGCAAGGACGTCCAGAAGAAAAGCCTGTGCCCTCCCTTCACCCCCAGTGATCAGTTACAAATCCCTGTATTATGCCTCTTCATCATAGGAAGGCAGGGGCTTCAAGGTTTCCTTCTTGACCCAACACGAGTGGCATTTGTTGCTTTTTTCCATACTGGGCACTGAAAGGATAAAACACCTTTTCTATCTGCTCCATGCCTTTGGCCACATTATGTTGATACCCAGTTACCTGTACAATCTTTTATTGCCTGTATAACCAGACACCTGTACTCTCTTTTGCAGCTATAAAGCATCCTGGTAGCTCTATAATTTTTACAAGGTTAAATATGTCCACTGAGACAGTCTGCTAAACTACAGACATTTTATATTTAATCATCATGTTTAAATATCTTTCAGCCACCCATGCACATAGATTTTTCATTACATTTTCAATGGGCTAATAACCCTTCTGAGTCTGTGCCCTACTTGTGTACCTTTTGCCAACTATAATGCCAACTGGCACAATTTGGTCATTTGCAAAGGCAGATGTCTGCTCTTGTAGGCAACATGTCCAGGAAAGACTCTTTTTTTGCATGGGATGTATGCATAACCATCCTCTTTCACTTGTACAGTATTCTTCTGAAATGAAGCTTGGCTTCCAGGCTCTCATGAGCTCCCTTTCATAAGAGAGCAAAGGAATTCCTCTTGAAAGACACTAGGCCTGTATAACTATAGAAGAAAGGTGCTGGGATTTCAATTTTTCTTTTTCATTTGGTCTGACAGCAGGTATATTTTTGTCCATTCTCCTAGCACTAAAGAAGCTTCTACTCAATGATATGTATGTGATTTGGCTATTATTGTGTTGTTTAATTGGCATTTGATTGATAGTCCTAACACATTATGTATTCTTTCTGTATGAAAGAATCTTTAACAATTGCTCCAGTAGATCCCTTTCTATAAAGCACTGTAGCATGTCTGGGCTCAGCATCCCCAGGCTGTTTCCCCACCATGCTGGCAGCATTCAAAGGCTCTGGGGTCTTGGGGAGCATAAGGAATACAAGCCCCTTCCGCACAACAATCGGAATGGAGACCATCATCTGGGAAGGCACACATCTGTTAGCACAGCCCATAGGTCTTTCTCCAGCCACACATGATGGCAGGGATGGCACTTACCTGTCCTGTGAAGCCAGCTCCTGGGATGTGGTCCTGTTCCCAATCCCTTCTCCTCTTCATCCCCATCATCCTTTGTTTCTTTTCCACCAGCTTTTCATTGCCCTAGTTTCACGGCTTCTCCCCTCTTACTGAGAGTGCTTTGCCCTCAAACAAGGCTAACATGGGTAGGATCTACACACAGCTTTACTCAGATTTCATATTAGTTATATTTAATATAACATACACACAGATGTATGTTTATTTGTCATATTACCTTGACATATGCAAAATAAACCAAAGGGCCTGCAGGAACTTTTTCTCTAGCCATTATTCTTCCATTTTCCTTATCCCTCTCCCATCCATCATACGCAAACATGAATTATAAACTCTTTGGGACAAAGAGTGCTTCTTCATTTTACTTGCCTGTTGGCAACAGCAATCTTCTGCATGAGGAATGAATAAATAATAATTGTCTGGGATTTTTTAAGAGTAAGCAATGTAGGGTTGTTTTTTTTTTTATTTCAGAATACAAAAGAAACTGCTCCTTTGCTTCCAATAATACCTCTGGAGAGCTTCTTCAGGATTAATTTCAATTCATGGGAAACTCTAATAGAGGGTGTTTTTCTTTACCACTTCAAGAAAAAAAAAGGTTATTGTCATAAAGAGATCTCTTCTCTGCAATTAAAAAACGTTTTTTAAAGAGTAAACATATATTTTAAAAAATCATGTTGTGAGTGGAACTGAAGATAAGTTAATCACTTTGTATTCTCTGTCTTTCCTGCCTTGTTCTAAGAACTTCATCTCCCTCTAGATTAATAGCAAGACAAGAATTAGACATAAGATAATTTACCACATCATTTATTTACACATTTTAATAAAGGAAAGATCATAGAAGCATAACAGAGCTGAAGTTTGTTGTCAGTTGGGTTGGGAAATGTATATAAATTCCAGGAACAACTTAGTCAGTACTGACACTATTTTAATTTTAAATGGAAATTATGCAGCTAACAAGTCGTATCCTGTCTTCTCACTGCTGTTGATCTGCAAAGCAAGAATCCTAGAGGGCATAATGTGAGATCTCACAAAAACTACTTCTGAGAAATAAAAATCTGATATGAGATTCTTCTGCTTTAGTTTTAACTGCACTGCTGTTCTAGTATTTAAAAAAAAAAAAAAAAAAAAAAAAAGAAAGCCATTTTAATATGCCTTGAAGATCTCTTTTTTTTATTATTATTTTGCAACCAAATACAGTGGACCATAATCTTGACTGATATCAAGTCATCACCAGTTCATTGGAAACATCATTATTCGAGTACTTGACAGCATTACACACTTGACAGCAACAGGATCAGTTTGGAGTAAAGTGATGATGACCCATAGTTGCCTTTCCAATGCTTATGTATAAGGATGGGGTCTTTTTTAAATGCTTAGAGATTTTTATTCTACAGAACCAAACAGAGAGAAAGATAAAGGAGCCAGGTATATGTGAGCAGAGAGTTGCAAATCTTGGAAACATTTTACACAGTCCAGACATGGAGGGGTAGAACAAGGAACCATGAATATCCTGCCACCTGCTTCTCTGTTTCATAATAAACAGTCTCAAAATAAAAATAAATTAAAAAAAAAAAAAAAAAAATCTGTTGAACGGTTTTGAGTAGAGAGTGAGTGCTCAAACCTGAAGGCTGGCAGTGAGCATTCCTGTGGGGCTGGAGGAGCCTTGAATCCTACTCCTGCAGGATGAAGCAGCCCAGAAAAGCACACAGCCTTCTGATACACATGCTATCCTGGGAGGAGGTCAGTGTGGGCTGGAAACTGCTCAGAATGGGGTGTGAATTGCTCCAAGGCATTTTGTAAGACTGCAGTGTTACGACACAGGACAGGTGGGGCATGAGTCATCCACTTTCCTTTGCATCAAATGTATAACTGCAGCTGCACTAGATGCAGACCCACTGTGGGGACATGTTTTGGGAACACTTGTGAGACCAATCCTTCCAGGCTTACAGGATGGAGGAATGCCTGCTTTCTGTGTCATGATTAAGTTTAGGCATGAACATGGTGTTGAGATGCCCAGTCCCATCAAAACTGAACATTTCTGGACATGTAACAAGGCATAACTCTGAAACAAGGTGCCTTCAGGGTTCCCTGGTGCTTTTCAAGATCACAAATTTGGATGGCACTGCACATCTAGTCTCCACATTCCTGTGTTCAGGGGAGTGCAGTGGAGCCATCCAGGATGACACTACATAAGTGTAGACATGCCCTTGTGTGCCTCAGGAATGAAAAACCTACAGATAAGCAGCATCTGAAAAAACCTCAGAGAGTTTAGAGTTGGGTGGTTTGGTGCCTATACTCTCCTGTGCATAGTGTTTAAAACCCCATGCTTACTGAGGGACACTTTTTTTCAAAGTCCCTGATGCAAAGGAGCTTTTGCCATCTCCTTTTGATTCCCCCAGGGACCTTCTTCTATGAAAAGTTACTGCTCATGGGAAGATAAGATATAAATGAAAGCTACATACTATTCTAGACTTGTAAATCAAATAACTGATAATTCTGTCTATCCTCTGTTTCCCTCATAAGTAGGCAAAGATTAATTAATCTTTTCTGGCTGTTACCTTAGTTAGTATTTCTATTTGTTATCGGTAACCAAATAAAAATGTCAGCTTTCTTGTATTATTCAGGTGGAAAAGGGAGATATGAAAATATGAAAAATGTGTTATGGTTTATTTCAGCCTATATCATCAACTTACATGAAGTCAACAGAAATCCTGAGGCTTGTTTTTTTCATTTCCTCAGTGGAAAAGTTCAAGTTTAAAGGAGCAAGTGTAGGTCTTCCATGATACTTGTGATTTATCAAATCATCTTTCCTTAAGTCATTTGTCTGAATATTCACAGCCTTGTCAAGAAATCCTTTCCATGACCTGGGTTTACTTTCCCACATTCATCACCTTTATTTCATGCCATCATTTCTTGTTAAACCTCATGAAATATCTCATAATTCCCTTGTCCCATTTATCACATCATAATTAGACTTAGGAACCCAAATCATATGTGGTTCTAAACCTTTGTTATCCATTGTATCCAACTTTTTCCTGAAGTTGAGGTCACGCTACTCAACACTACATGTTGGGAAATGTGTCACATGCTTTTTCTTTCTTGTTGCTCCCTACACATGACAGAAAACTCTATCTGCACAGTGACTTCATTGTTCACATGCAAGTTTTCCCTCAAAACCTGTCTCAATTGCACTGCCAAAAGCCTGACAGTCAGACAGCTGGCATGTTGTAACTGCTGCTTTTCATTACCTACCAGACTGCCTTATATGTGTCTTGTCCATCTGTTGCTTGTAACTACCTTTGGTCCTCTTGTTACTGATCATGGGACAGGCACTGCCTATTTACATATAAAATTCACAGCAGAGCTGTGGTTCCTATGACAGTGCCTAGCAGTATCTTATTCTGGTAGAATTATCTGAACTGACTTCCAAGCAATCTGCAACAGGATAACAGAAATGCATTCAGCCCTTAAAACAGACACTTTGCTTCTTATAAAACTGTATGTGAAGAGATGTACTCGTGATTCCCTTTTATGAATATCTGATAAGCTGATTGCTGTGCTGTCTAGAAGCCCTCAGCTGAAGTAAGTGACTTTCAACCCTCTACCAATGCATTGTTCTTTCTCTAAGGTACTGCTATTAATAAATCAAAAATAATCTGAAAGAAAGAAAATATTTTACATCATTAAAATCTACATAGTCAAATGTTTTCATTATTTTAGATACTATAGTTTCTTTCTGGTCTCATTTTCTCTGCTCCGTAGGTAAAAATCACAGATTTCATTAGTGGAGTACCACTTGATAAAGTTGTCCATTATTGGTGCTTAAGATGAAGAAAGTAGATTATGATTAATACAGAAAGAAAAGCTGCAATTCTATGGCTCCAAACATAGGTAATGCATGGGTTTTATGGGGTTTAGTAGATCCTTAAGATGTGACAGTTTTAAAGTCTGAGAGATGAATGATGCAGATGGAATTACACCCTGAAAGCACAGATATAGCCAGGGGCCTTCTTAAGGGTAATTATTACAAATATACATGGATATGAAAAGCAACTACCATTAATGGTCAGAAATGAGGCCAAAGAATCAATAAGTATTTATTATTTCAGTTACTGTAAGTCTAATATTAGATAATACAGGACAAATCTAATGAGTCAGAAAACACATTCATCTGCTTTCCATAGAAACTAAGCAAATTTGAGTAAAGAAATAATGGTAGTAGGAAGCAAAATAAGCCCACCAGCAGAAATTCCTAAATAGCAAATAAAAGTTCCTGTCCATCTTAATTTCCCTGACCTTCAGCTGTCATTTTCCTTAGCCTTCTCTAAAGCTAGTACCCCCCAAAACTTCTTCCAGCTCTGTCCTCACAACAGCTTTTATCAGATAGACCTTGATCCATCAGCTAAAATTCTGCCATTTTAGTCATTGGGCAGAGAATGCTTTGCACCTTTCTGGTTCAATTAAATTTTTCTGAAGAACCAACAAATTTGTCCTTTGACACATGCCCTGTGCTTCACTGCCTTTACATGAGCCCTCCCCTGCCTCCTCCCAAGCCCTGGCCACATCACTCAGTCTTTGAGTAGGAAAGATTCACAGCAGCTTTGGCCAGATCATCAGTACCTGCAACTGGTGTTGAGGCAAAGGGTTAATTTGGGATGAGCAATACACTTCTTTAGTTGTCTCTACAAACCCTTTTGATAGATTTGGCAATTAGAGCTGGGTGATAAAGTTTTGATGAGAAGCAAAGGAAATTGTGAGTTGTTCAAGCTTCTAATGGGAACATTATGGTTGCAATTAAAAGTTTGCAAAAGGATTCCTTAGGGTAGGATGGACTTCTGGTAACAGACTCTGACAAATGTTAGGGTACTTACTTGAGATAAGGAAACTGGAGTTCCAAGTCCCTGTGTTGCCTTATGTATGGGGTGGAACCTGAAACTTCTGTCTGTGAGGCAAGTACCTCATCTTATCTGATGGTTGCATACTCCCTAAAGCTTTCTGCTGTTGTATAACCTGAAGGAAAGCTTTCTCCACCTCCAAACTTTGAAAAAGTCTCAAAATTCATCTGGATCAGCTGATGGCACTGTACATAGGACCAGAAACACTCTCTGTCCAAGCCTTCCAGCACTACAAAGGGTACTGTAATTTGTCAGTTATTTCTCTCAATGTCTTTCTAAGGCATGAACTGTTCTTTTGAGCTCTTTCTTTCTGTGGCAGTTTGTCAAAGTTTTTAATACCACTAGGAGCTCTTCTGCCTTTTCTTTTTCCTAATTTCTCAGAAGATACTGTCTGAATCACAGTTTCAGTATCTCTATCTAATACATTGTGCAGAATAGCTTTTATTTCAGCAGCATGGAAATGTTCTTCACTGAGTGGTCACTGCATAATCACTCCTATGGTTTCAAATACTTTCCTCATTACTTACGCCAAATAATCCCCACCAAATCAAGAGGCACAGGATTATATGGAACAGTTGGCTCCTAAGCAGCTTCTTCCCCACTCGAGGGCCAGTCACTGCATCCAAATTTAAACATTATGCTGCAAATATTCACAGCAGAGGGGAGGAAACAATGACTGGCAGTGGGCAGAGGGCTAGGGACCGGTGTCTGTCATTAAACAGGCAAAATATCCAATTCCAAATTCAACATTGCCTGATAACATCAATGAATAGAAAATAATGAGTGACATTCCTGTGGCCCCTTGCCTATTTCATTTGTGACTTTGATCCCTGATTTATGTGCAAAATTGATTATGCTGAGCTGAACCATCACCAAAGAAAAAAAGAGCACAAGAAGTAGCAGAATGACAGCCTGAAGAAGCTGTGTGCAGCTGTGTGCAGCCTTTTTCTACGTTGTAATATCAATATGGATTTTTGAAAGATGTTGCCTTTCTTCCAAAATGTCCACCACTGGCACAACCAGAACAGATAATTTTATCAGAAACAAAAATGGGAGCTAATTCTGCAAACTCTGGAAAACATCTCAAGAGCTTACAATGTGTGTTGATGCTGATGGACGTTCCAGTCTTTCATTTACAAACGTCGCTTCACTGCATACTCCTCTTGCCTGTTGAACAAGAACTTTTGAGGTCACAGAAAAACACAGTCCTACTTTATAACTGTATTTTACTTGGCCCAGTATCATTGTTTTCAAAGCCCTACTCCATCACAGCCCTTTGAAGTGTAATGCCACATTGAAGTATATATTTTATAGCTATGCCTTGAGCTATTGTGTCTAGCAGGCTTTCTGGTGGCTTTTCGAAGACATTAAACATATGTAAGGCTTAAGAAAATTCACAGTCAAGAAAGCCAGTATGCACATCCATACCTTACTAAGCTCAGCGTGAGAGTATGAGACAACTTCAAAGCTTCCAAATGCAAAATTCGAAAGGCTAAAGAAATCTTTTGCCTGAAAACAAACTTCTAGTCGAGCACAGGCTGAATCTTCTGAAGTAGGGAGTATCCATCCACAAGAAAGCAAAATCTGCACAATAGTCCTTGATCGCATTTCTCTGGAATTTGTCTTTTTTTTCCTCTAAATTCACATACATCAGTTCTTTGCAGTTGAGAGCTAAATCACATTCAAACAAATTATGACTTCAAAGCACAGTTACTGCTTCTGAGTCATTCCATAGGTGGATGCTGCTGTTCCAGAGTGACTGAATTGATCATGCTCATTTGGAAGCTGGATCAAACCCAGATAGAGTAAGGCACTCTGGAAGATATGAATGTTCTTATGGGAGCTACAGCTCCCATTTTTTGTATAGGAATAGACTTAAATGCATATCAAGAAAAGGCAAGTTGTATGCTTTTTGTTTCAGAAGCCAACAAAACAGTGACAGCTTTTCCTTTCTCTTTTAGCTTAGATATGGAAAAATTGTGGAGGGGATGGAATTCTGCTCTCATAGTTCAGGTCAATAACTGAACTCCCTTACCAGTCATACAATGAATGAGGCAAGGAAGACACTTTTGTGTTCTCCACAGACAGCTCCAGTCTGAGTCACTAAATGCTCCTTGACCGCATAGAGAACTTGATCACCTTCAGAAGGTGATCTAGTCTATTGGACTCCAGTTACATCCACAGAGTTTACAAGAACCAGTAGGCAATACAGACTGTGTCCATATACCCAATATTTGTTCTGCCTCACCCTGTTCTGACATGGAGGGGAAAAACTTGGGTTTGTTTCTTTCATTTGGTTTGTTTCTTTGTTGTTTTGGTTTTGTTTTAACTCTCATCAATGTCATGTCACATACCCTGAGATGATCTTGAACTGTACTGCTAAGACATAGTCATATCTAATGCTCTGATCTTTCCTCTGAGAACTGCCAGTCATCATTCCCTGATGGTCAAATACATGCACTCTCAAAACTGTTGGGTCTGGAACCACAGCCTATGTCCAGCCTTAACCACTCAGCTAGGATCTCCAATTTGTTTGGTTTTGTTTTTGGTTTTTTTTTTCCCCTGAGACTTCTGAATCCCCATCCACATGGTGTATTTGCTTCTGATGAAGGTCTGAACAGTGTGCCCCATGGTCTGCTGGACAGGTGTATTGGGTAAGTGACCTCAGTACTCTTTGAACAGAGTAAAATGTAGAACTTACAGTTAGTCAAAGGTGTGCTGCACTGGTGTTGGCTGCCCAAATTATTTACACTACTGACAGCATTTAGGTCTTTTCTCATAGATTTTATGTGAAGTCCAGGTACTTGTTGATCTAAACATAGATTACAAGAGAACCTTTAATATGAAACTAATGGATGCACCACCAGAGTGGGCATCAAAGTTTGGTGATGAAAATCATCTTCTAAGAAAATTCTGGCATAAAAAAGGAAGTATTAATTGAATTAAGCTTTTCTAACATTAGGTAATCCTGGAAGGAATGTATAGCTTTTTTGAAACTCACACAGGGACACAGATATGTAAGCTCTACAGAGGTGGTATAGAGCTTGATAGTATGCTACTGGAGTCACTGCGATATGCTTTCAGAAATTAGCTGTCAAAAATCAAGAAGAGCAAGAAAGATTAGCTTTCACCCATTACATTTTTGTCAAAAAATATAATTTATTGGTTTCTTCCTAATTTCTTCTGTTATGACAGGTTATACTTGATCAAAGCAGATCTTTTGTGATTTTAAATTTTTAGGCTTCATAACTAGATCTTGTAATAAATTTCAGAGTATACAAACTGGGAAAAGAACACTCTGTAGATAGCAGGGAACAGGGTTTTGCATGGAAGTCACACAAAAATTTAGTTTTGAACGGTTTCCTTTTAGTATTTTTGTGCTAGCTCATTCTGTATTCTTTTTGTTTTACTAACTAAAGCAAAAAAATCAGGGAAGTGCAAAGTCCAGCTAAACAGTATTTGCAAATTTATAGGTATGAAAATAATCTGCAGTCAAGAGGAACACATTTGTAACTGATGACTGAGCATTTCAATTTACACTACTGTGCTTTCCTCAAACTATTTCCACTGAGTAACCAAGACCATCACAGCACTATCTATCTCTAACTTTAAAAAACTCCCATCTAACCCTTATTTATTTCTTCTATTTTGTTTCCTACTGTTTGTTTCTCTTACTATCCTATGTCTCGTCTACCATTATGCATTCTTGTAATGCTACTGAAGTACCTGAGCATCTTAACAAGACATTTTCTCAAAGAAGAGCAAATGTTTATGAAAGATGCTGATATGTCAAAGCAGATGTACTTGTAGAAGCATGTTGGTTGTGATGGGCTTTGAGTGGAGCAGTGGTACAAGTTTTATGGGTAGGCTTTCTCAGTGCTCTGCACTTTTCAGAGGCCAGTCTTTTCCCATGACACTGGGGAAGCCTTACCCGCATGTCACAGAAAGTTGTCACATGCTTTCTAAATTTACATTCTCTGAATGCCTGAAACTTTAACTTTTCTTTCTAAATTTGAAAAATCTTTTTTTTCAGTTTTTTTTTTCTCCCAAAAATAAGAATTCAACACTAAATCAGCTCCATTTCAGACACTTCAAACTCCTTTTCCTCCACTATTCATGTCTGTAATTTCCCATGATAGACCCTATACCCATTTAATCGATCAAGATGGAAAAAAATAAGTTGAGGAAATGCTGATTGATACTATGCTTTTCTGTGATTAGAAATTATACACTAAGACACTAACTTTTAAATGACTGTATGAAGATACATAAGGATAAAAGAAAACAGGAACTTTAGTTTAATGCCCCTAAAACTATGAAATTAAATGACAACAGATTTTACTAAGATTTTAAAAATCCATTGGGCATTTACTTCAGAATTAGAAGGGGAAACAGTTATCTTAAACAGAAAATCTGCTCCTGTTCTGCCATACACTAGAGCAAAGTAAAACAAACACACAAACAAAACAGTGCGAACAATTTAAACCATCTTTTATTTTCCCTTTCTTCTTTTCCATAAAGTAATACAAAACCATACATATTTCTTACATCTTTATTTCATTGTACCACTTAATCCTAGGAAAAGTCTGTTCAATATCTGTTTGTCTTAATATGATGATCCTGTTTTCTTGTTTTATTTTTCCCCAGAATGTTTCTTGAATGAATTGTGACTGCAAAAGTGATGAAAGAAATGGGTAAATAATATCCCAAATAAAGGATTTATCAAATTTTAACTTGATTAACTAGCTGGATATTTTATATATTAATAAAGAACATGTTGGTCCTGGTTTTAGTAACAGAATTTGTGTTGCTATTCCTTGAAAAGAACTGTAATATTTTTTTTCCAGAGAATTTGTTTTAGAGAAAAAACCCAAACACATATTGTTTAGCCTCCAGAGCCCTGAGCAATATTGATTTACTAGGAAAGAACACTAACATTATATAGATTTTTTTCATAATTGTCTGCTCTGAAAAACAAAACAACCAAGTGGACCCTCTTACTTCAAGTGTCTGCAGGTTGCACACTGCTGTCCCATCAGGCTGGGTCTGACTACATCAGGCTGGGTCTAACTACATTGTTTTTACCTAACCCCCACAGAGACAACTAAGTCACCGCTTTAGTGCTAGTCATCCACAGTGTAGAGGGTACCAAACAGATCCCTCAAGTGCCTAATATTCTATTCCAAATCCTTTCTAACCTGCTGGGACTCTTCCTGCTTCACTAATAAAACACTTGCAAAGCTATGTGCTAAGGGAGACAGACAGCTGCACGGGTTGTATTCAAACTTTGACCCAGACAGGGCAAAGCATTCACTCCAATCCCTTCCTTCTGTCAAACATGACTTGTGGATGGCAAAAGCAGAGTTGCTCTGTTTCACTGCTCTCTCTTCCATGGGCAGATCCAGAGAGAGAAGGGCCATCAGCCAGTAAAAAAATAAAAGCTGCCCACAGAAACAACTGAGCGTCAGGTTCACTCAGCATCATCTGATAACCCTGTGGAACAGGTGATCAATATTTATCAGCATCACAGTTCTCCTGATAGTGATAGTTAATGGGCTGATAATGCCATCCTCCTTGTAGCCAAATCCCATCAGGGATCAGACAGCTGGAGTTAAAGGAGAAAATTTATCAGATCTGGCAGGAGACAGTTTAGGAGGCTAAAATTAACCTTGGACCATTCACAAAAAGAACTAATTGTTTGTGACTGCTAGATTCCTGCCAGTGGCAAAGGTTTATTGCTTCACAGATCTTAACCTGATACTACTTTTTCTGCAGCAGGAAAAAAGAAAGAGAGAAAGAGAGAAAGAGAGAAAGAGAGAAAGAGAGAAAGAGAGAAAGAGAGAAAGAGAGAAAGAGAGA
>JAAGNO010028543.1:81458-98343 GCA_033439905.1 Ceryle rudis | reverse complement strand
CTCAGCAGCAGCCACAACACGGGTGTGTTATCAGCACCTTTCCAGCTCTCAATGCAAAGCACAGCACTGGGAGGGCTCCTGTGGGGAAAATTTAACTCCAGCTCTGTCAGACCCAATACAGTCTCCTGGGAAAGAAACTTTAAGATAATAAGAGGAAGTATCAATGAGAGAATCTGCTGGCAGTCATTTATTGTTGGTGTTAGCCCATTTTTGAACCGAACCCTAGTTCTGGTCTCCTGTCTCAGCATCTGCCTAGTGTCTATCAGCTGTATTTCTCCATCAGGTACAACACATTTCAGCAGCTGCTGGAGGCCTAACAGTCCAGTTTGAGATTGTGGTGTCTGCAAAGTGTGAGGTACACCTTCTCTAAAGCTCAGATGTTTTGTTTTGATACAGAACTGTAAGGAGTGTAATCATGTGAAATATAACATACTTGACATTAATAACATCCCTTGTCCCAAAACGTACCTTTACCAAAAAAACTGTCCTTACTAGCCAAATTTGTATTAGCCGTGGGAATTAATGGGTGCCAGACATGCACCCTTAGAATACAATATGTAATGGACATGTGGGTTTCCCATGTCGCTAATGGCTGCTCTAGGGTATGTGCTCTGGATTAAAAGTCATTAAGTAAATCCAATAAAATGAATGATTCTCAATGTAAGAAGATAATGCTGTGCCATTCAGTTTGTGAGAATTCTGAGAAATAATTAATTAGAGGACTGGGAAATAAATTGGGTTCCCTGGACCTTTGATATTGGATTTCACAACAGATGCTGGATTTCACAACAGCTTTATTGTGAGCACATTCTTCTGTCTGTTAAACCACACCTTTACATATCTTACCATCCCTGTTCTGCTTGGTTTCAATGCTTTGGAGACATCCATTGAGTACAACATCTTGAAAGTGTTTTCTTAGATTCTGTTTGCTCATGGAGTTTTCCAGCATTTCTCCTAGATAACATACAGTGGACAAGAAATTTAAGTCATGGAAAATAGCATGTAACATAGAAGCTTAACTAGTCAATACAAGTGGAGGCACTCAAACACTTTTAAAGCCGTTTTTACTCTACACTGCAATCTGACTTAATACTTGGCTTTCATGCTTGAACACATAAAAGGGTGGCAATGGCTAAAAACCTAAAGAAAGCAGGATGTGATTCACATATTAATTTATAGCAGTGTACTGCATCTGGCTTGGATGGAGTTGACATTCTTCTTGTTAGCCCGTATAGTGCCGTTTTGGAATTGAGATCAAACCAGCGTTGATAACACTGAAGTATTTCAGCTGTTACTCATCAGTAGTTACACAGGGTTAAGGCTTTCTCTGTTCCTCACTCTGCCCCTGTGATGATTAGGCTGGGGTAGGTAAGAGACTAGGAGGGGACACAGATAGGACAGATGTCCCCAACTGACCAAATGGATATCCTATACCTTGTAACATCATGCTCATCACTGGGGAGAGATGGTAGATTTTCCAAGACAGCTGCTGCTCAGAGTCTAGCTGGGCATCAGTCTGCTAGTGGGAGGTAGTGATTGATGATCTTTACATCACTTGTTTGTGTTTCCCCCCCTGTTTGCTTCCCTTCAGCTACCTTTATGTAAAGCTTTGAGGGTTTTTTGCTTTTGGTCCTCTGATTGTATCTCCGGTCCCTCTGGGGAAGACTGAGTGGCTGGATGGTGTTTAGCTGATGGACAGGGTTAACATCAACCCCCTAGAGCATGTCAGTTCCCTTTTATAGACAAGTTGAAAGTAAGAGACAACAGCTTAATTATAAATCAAATATTTTTGACTGTTAGAGGTATCACTTTTGTTGTGGAATGTCACCTTAATTGCTGAGTGTAATTGTCAAATACACTTAAAAATAAAGGGCTTTCGGTGTTCCCCTAAATGAAAATGCTACACTAAATGAAAATGCTACACCTGTGTAACCGCAGTGGCAATCAGAATTACCTTATATTAAGGAGAGGATTTTATGACAGGTTATGGTATGCATCAGCTTTATCCACAGCTCAGTTTTTATTTCATATAGTATATTACTGAAATAATGAACTCCATGCACTCAATTTAACACCTTTGACACCTTTTACTCCCTTGGCATTTTTCAAGTTGGAAATCTTTTTATAGACATCCCTTCCCTTAAATTGCACAAAGTTGACAATCACATGCCAATGAACCCCAGACTTTCTGCCAGAGGCAGGGAGCAAGGGCAGCAGCAAACTCTATTTCAGCGTACATCTCTTCCCATTGTTCCCGGGATTGGCAAAATTATCAAGAGAGTGAAAAGCAGTCACCAAATATGTGAACCTGTCTCCAAAATCCCTGCTGTTTTTCAGATTTCCCTCTGTTAACTTCAACTTCTCCTTCTCCCACATCTTTCACAATAAAAAGGACAAACCTCAGAATAATCCAATAAGTACTTATGTATTTGTGGATCCAATTTCATCTGAGTGAGGACTCCCCACAGCATGAAGATCTGAAATTATATCTCCCACAGAATTATGCCACCTGAAGAAAATTTGCAGAACTAAAAAAACAATCTAAATCAAAGACTTTTGATTTTTTTTAAATTTCTGAATTAGTTGAACCGAAGTACAATGAAAAATTTGTGCATATTTATTTTGATTTTATCAAAACCATTTGAGTATCCCTAATTTATACCACAGAGGATGAAGCTGATGGGAAAAAGACAGCCAGGTTTATTACTTTGCTTTATTCATAATACAGTTTTCTCCCCCCACCACCTTGTTGCACATCTCAATGATTTTATGTAATGTCCATCCCTTACTCTAAAAGTACCAATGAAAATATCTTCCCCCTGACTGAACAGACCATTAATTTTAAATTAAACAGCTGTGTCCATACACAATGCATATATATCTCTGTTGCATAGCAACAGACTTGTAACTGGAATTACTAGTGTTTCACTTTTTGACCTCCAAATAGTTAATTAACATTTGTCTTAAGTAAGTAGTATGAGACTGATACCACTAGTGATAATGCAAAAAGGTTTGTCAGCTTGATACCAGTTCTTGGTAGGCAAGGATGGCAATATTGACCGCTGTGTAGAGGACCTGGGAACTTTATTGGAGGTTACAGCAGAGAGGAGATCATGGGAGGTGTGGAGTAGCTGAGTGTGTGCTTTACTTTCACACTGGATAAAAAACTTTTTGGGACACAAGAGTCATTGTTTCCCTGGATCAATTGCAGACAAGCTTTTAAAAAGTGAAAGTTAAAAAGCTATTTAGTAAGTCAGGCAGGACATGATTTTTACTATAAAATCCACTCCATGGTGATAGAACAATGCTAAAAATGGTGGAATCTACGGTATGTTGCTCAAACAAATAACAGCATCAGAAATCTTGGGTTCAGAGGGAAGTAGCCTCCTGAAATTCTTCAGTTCCTTAGGTGCAAAGGAGAAAGAAGCTCCTCTGAAGGCCTCACTTCTTTGGTTGAGGCACCTAAGTAAGTTAGCCTAGCTATCCCTCTGGCAGCCTTCAGTCACCTCTTCACGTTCAGGTAAGAAAGCACTGGAAGAGACTGCATCACTAGCCTGCAGAATGCTAGATACAAGTTAGATACAAGGAGGTGGACAGATTGGTTCCTAGCCCATTTTTTCTTCCTGATAGACTGTTGTATTCATTCCTGCAATTATTTTCTGTAAACTGTTCAAGAAGCCAGTGGGTCAAGTATGTCATCGACCTTTTTTTTTTTGCCATGTGTGAGTTAAGTTTACCTTTAATTCACCTGTGTGTAGTGTAAAGTAGTTTCACAATGACTGGCCACTAAACAGTACTTAATTCAGCCATGCAGAGCTACAAATCACAAGAACAATGAATCACTGTTTATGTAAACCAGAAAATCTAGTCCTGTGCTAAGAATAATTCAATCTGTCTATAAAAAGGATTGCCTACAAATAGCTTCTCCCCTCTAAAATGCTTGTAGTTGGTTGGCATTCTCCAAGGACTTGTTATTTCCTTTTACCTTTTGAAAGTTCAGTGATAAAAGAAAGGTCAAAAGTGTTAGCAGTAATCTAAATGATGAGAAAGCTTTGTTGTGTCTTCCTCCCCCTTCATTTGCATACATTCGTATACATTCTCTTTTTCAAACAATTCTCCAAAATAGTGTATTTCTACACAGAAAGGGTTGTAAAGCACCGGAACTGGCTGCCCAGGGAAATAGTGGAGTCACCATGTTTGGATGTATTTAGACATGTAGATGTGGCACTGAGGGACGTGGTTTAGTGGTGACCTGGAAATGCTAGGTTAGTGGCTGGACTTGATGATCTTAAAGGTCTTTTCCAAGCAGAATGATTCTATGAATCTGTGATTCTGTGGTTTCTCTCGAAGGAGTTATAGGAACATGCTTATGCATTTGGTTACTCTCTAACCTAATTACTGGTTTTGAAGTCTCAGGGTTAATTTAAACAAATCTCAAGCAGCAGTGCATTCTTCTGTGAAAGAATGAGTGGCATGTGCCACATTCAAAACCTGATTTCTCATTTACTGGCAGATTAGTTAATAAAGGGATGAGCTGCAGTAGAATCACACCTTCAAAAATTACAAGATGGTTGAGGCACAAAGGCACCTCTAGAGACCATCCAGTCATAACCTCTTCTCAAAGTGGGGTCAGCTAGAGCAGGTTGTTTAGGTCTGTGGTCAGTGGGTTTTGAATATCTCCGAGGATGCAGACTCCACAGACTCTCTGGAAACCTATTCCAGTGTTTGACCACTCTTGACAACCCTCACAGTAAATAAGAGTTTGTTGGGTTTTTTTGTTATTTTGGTTTGGATATTTTTTTATCTTTAAATGGAGCATTCTGTGTTTCAGTTTGTGCCAATTGCCTTCTATTGTCTCACTGAGCATCACTGAAAAAATCCTGGCTTCCTCTTTATTCCCCTATCAAATAATTTTACACAAGGATAAGATCCCTCCAAGTTTTCTCCTCTCCAGGTAGTGCCAGCTGTCTTAGCACCTCTTCATATCAGAGATACTCCAACTGCTTAACTACCTTTGTGGCCCTTTGCTCTACTCACACCAGTACACCCATGTCTTTCCTGTACTGGGGATCCCAGAACTGGACCCAGAACTCTAGATATGTCTTGTCAGTGCTGAGCAGAGGGGAACAATCACCTCCCTCAACCTGCTGGCAAAATTTCTCCTAATGCAGGCCAGCAAACAGTTGTCCTTCTTTGTCACAAGGGTGCATTCCTGGCCCAGGTTAACTTCTTGCCCACCAGGACCCTCAGGCCCTTTTCTGCAAAGCTTCTTTCCAACTGGAGAGTTCCCAGCCTGTGCTGGTACATGAGGTTATTCCTCTCCAGGTGAGTGAGTTTGCTTTTCTCTTTGTTCAACATCATGAGATTCTGGTCGACCTATTTTTTCAGACTCTCAAGGTCACTGTCAACATGAACCCTGTTCTATAGTTTGCTTTTCATTTACTTTTAATATATAATGAAGCAAGTTCATGAACTCAGATTAAGAAGCAATCCATATTCATTACAAAGATTAAAACTTAATTTTTGTTTGAACTAGAGCTGCTTTTCTAGAGAAGTATTCAAATGTAATTGCCATTTTCCATTAATAAGCAAAAACAAACAAACAAGACTCCTTCATTCCTCCTAGGCTATAACTTCTGACATCTGTGTTAAAACTTCCATTTCTTCTTTTGCTAAGAATATATCTAACTTGGACTTGCAGTTAGCAGAATTCCGTCTTTTAGACTGAAAAGCTGTGTCTTCTTAGACTTGAATTTCCCATATGGAATTTCTAGTCCATGGTGAACTTTGTTTTTCTTTAAGTTTCCTAAAAATTTGTTGAGTTCCCTGTAACTGTAATGATAAGATGCATATCTTCACTCATTGATTGCATCATTCTCAGGTGTCTCTGAATTGTCTTTACATTCTCTCTTATGTTGTCAAATGTAGAACACAATACCATGTCCTGGTAGTAGTTAAACTGGTATTAAAATTCATTAATAACAGAAGTAGGGTTTGTTTGCCTAAGTGTAGGTGTCTAGTGAAAATTTACATGCACACGTGTACATGCCTAGCTTCCATCCACCACTCCAAGTGGTTCTTCATCACTGGTAGCTCCTTTCTTGTATCTGTGCATAATCCTCAATTTTTTGGGTACTTCATATGGCACTAGACACCTGTTCAGGCAGCTAAGTTTTACCCACTGTCCCTACATGCAGTTCATCAGTTAATGCATATATCCACTCTGTCATGTTAATTTCTTGATCATAATATTGCATGAGAAATCATATTCATCTAATATTTATCTCTGCTTTTTTTCAGAGTAAGTTCTTCCTAGTCTAGCAGCTGTTATCCTGCTTGTCCTGCAGTCTTTTTCTTGGCTTTGCTTGTACACTTCAGTTGGTGCTGAAATTTCCACTTTACTGAGCAAATTAGAATACCCCCCAACCATGTTCTCATTATGGTTCCCATTTTCTCAGTCTTTGAATATCACAAAGTTGTATAATAATATAAGAAAGCTGTTTTTATGTTGTCTTCCCAAGGCTAGGAGGATCTAATTTTAAAAAATGTCCCTTTAAAGTGATTTACTCCTTATTATTATAGGTAGAGGCATACCAATAAACCTTCTAATGAAAGACATGCTTCTTTTGTATCATTCAGTCTTCTAAATGATTTAGTGCAGTATAACATCTCAGATGCATTACAGAAATCTAAATATGTCAACACCTTGTGTAATCTCAGTTTGTTTCATTTTCTGTTCTGCAGTTAAAAGAATTATAGAGTTCCATGTTTACCGTACGTTTTGTCCTTTGGCTTTGATTTTGTATGTACTTAAAGAAAGGTACATCAGCATTAAGACTGTCAAACTGATGCAGTCATACAGATGCAAGAGATTTATTTAAATGAAAGGAAAAGTGGATTTTATCCTTGATGATGCTAATGGGCCAGTACATCTTCATGAATCATAAAAGAATATAGTGATTGCGTCTATACAAACATTTAGCTAAAGTCTGGCAGGATCACACCTTGACGGTAACTTCAGGACAAGGACAAAACTGTGACTGAAGGAGAAAGATCAGTCAAATGCAGTTTGAGATGCATAATCCCACTGTTTACTGTCCCAGGGTAGGAACTTGAAGACAATTCAGAAATTATACAAACCTCCTGAAAAGGTATTAATATTTGAGATCAAATTCCTGCTAGGAGGAGGCATGGGAGAACTATCTCCTTCTGCTTAGCTGGGCTGGCTTCTGGTTCCTGTCAGCTCAGCAGAAAGTGCAGAACAGCTCTGAGCTGAGGGAATATTTGTCTGTTTGTCCCTGGTGTGCTCTTTGTGGGTCAGTGGGGACGCATCTGTGGAAAGGAACTTGGGAATATTGTCAAGTGGGAATTTGTGCTCCACTCATGTGGAAGATGGCTCATCACTGAGTCACCCCTCTCCCCAGTAGAATCATAGAATGGTAGGGATTGGAAGGGAACTGTGGACATTATCAGGTCTAACCCCCCTGCCAGAGCAGGATCACCCAGGGCATGCCACACAGGAACAGATCCAGGCAGCTTTTGAAAGTCTCTAGAGAAGGAAACTCCACAACCTCTCTGGGGTGCCTGTGACAGTACTCCATCATCCCCACAGTAAAAATACTTTTTTTCTACCAAAGACTTAAGGTTGAACTCTTAAATTCATTGTAATAGTTATATCATAATCAATACTCCTCAAAAGTGTAATTTCCTTGTGCATGAAATTCCTGAACACCCCCACAAAACAAAACAGAACAAAACCACCCCCCCCCCAAAAAAAAACCCAAACCAAAATCAAAACCAAACAGAAAAAAAAAAAACCAACCCTCAACCAAAAAACAACAAACCATAAACTCCAAAACCATTACAGGCAGAAACAATATGTGTTTTATATAAAATAATCACTGCAGGCCTAATTTTCAAAATTGTTGTAATGTCTGGCTATCTTAACTAAAAAAACCCATTTAGGTGCTCTAAAATAGGCACTTAACACTGAAGAGAAACAGAAATCTTTCTATGAGAGCTGTGAGCATATTTCTGTGGCAATTAATTGTATTCAAAATTTTACTATGAAAGTTTGACAGTAGAATTAAATATAAAGGTAATTTCATATACAAATACATGCTCATTTTTTTACACATATCCATTCAAATGTTTCTATTTCTATATACTGAAGATGGAACATTTTACTGCATTTCTCCCATTTATTCAAATTATTCAAGTATAAAACAATGGTGCCATTTTACTCTGTTATCTGGGTACAAATACCTGGTGGAAGCTGGGACAGGATCCAGATAAGTTAAGCTACAGTACTGTAGCATGAGGGAAGCGTGAACAGAATAGATACACAACCCCTTCAACAGCATCCAGCTGTTCTTTTCCTCTCAATGTTAAAATTGCAGTAGTTCTTATAGATAGTTTATTACTTTAAACATGTTTCCAGAATACCTTATTCACCTAAGCAGGTGTTTTTCTTTAGTTCTACTGTACAATCAACCTGCTATGAGTAACTGTCTAAGAATGTTTACAGGACATTTAATCAGCAGGAGATACTTGCATTTACGGAGGTAATAGGAAATCCCCTGTGGCTTTGTAACTAATTTAGTCATCTTTAAAGCTTAGTATATTTACTGTTGCAGCTGAGGACCAGTACTGTCAAGAGATTCTCAGCTTAGAAAGAAAATTCAGCACCTCATCTGCTGAAAGTGAAATTCTGCAGGTTTTGGGAAGGTCTAACTGTTCTGCTTCATCAGGGAATTAACGGTCCTTTTGCCCTGAAAATTTCAAGCAGAAATTGAATCATGAAAAAATAAAAATGGCCCCAGGAAACTTGAAGATCTTTTTATTTATGGATGGAGACTAATGAAAAGAGTGCTCTTTAAGTATTAAAAATGGAGTTTACATTCTCAACACACAGAGAAAGAAATTCTCTCAAAACTTAAGAAACAAGAATCAACACTTTAAAAAGATTAGAAAATCTCCTTTTCTATATCCTACAAATCATAGAATCATATAATCATAGAATGGTTTTGGTTGGAAAGGACCTTCAAGATCACCCAGTTCCAAACCCCCTGCCATGGGCAGGGATATCTGCAACTAGACCAGGTTGCTCAGAGTCCCATCCAACCTGGGCTTGAACACATCCAGGGATGAATCATCCACAGCTTCCCTGGGAACATGTGCCAGTGTCTCACCACCCTCAGAGGGAAGCATTTCCTTCTCATTTCCAATCTAAATCTCCCCTCTGCCAGTTAGAAGCCATCACTCCTCATCCTGTCACTACAAGCTCTTGGAAAAAGTCCCTCCCCAGCTTTCCTGTAGGCTCACGCCTTGAAGTACAAGGATGAAAAGCTTTTCCAAAAACTTTCTTATTCCCCTCCTTTCATTTTATTTAACTCTTTTCATTCCTATCAGCTCTTTCCCAAGCCCTACCCAAATATTTTTTCTTCTCATCCCACAAACAAGTGACTCTGAGCAAACCTGGGGCATTTTCATGGCATAAATACAGAAAGGAAACAAATCCCCCAGGGCCGAAGAAGAACTACAGACCCTGCCCCACAATTTATGTCTCCCCTAATTGACATTTTGATTCTCTGTCCTTAGCTGCTAAGAAGCAAAGGTTTGTTCACTCCTTGGAAAATGCATTTTAAGGCTCAGCGAACCCCCTGCAGCCTCTTTGATTAACTCTTTGGGAGCACTCAGTAAGGTCCAACGTGTCCTCCTGATGCTCTCCAGCTGTCTGGGGAAGGAAACTTGGAACGTAAAAGCCAAGAAAGAGCCTAAAAAATGGTCATCTGCTTCCAGCAGTGCAGGAGAAGGGCTGCAAAACACGCAGGCTCTAGTCCACCAAGCTCTGCAGGTCCATTGGTGAGCAGAGTGCGATTAGCTGGCATGGCCCCATTTAATTACTGGGGCTTTCTGTCCCCTCCGAAGGCTGGTGTACCTAGAACCATCACTGATGGTCAACAGAGCACCTGCCTGTGTCCCCAGCCGCTGAGTCAATCCTGCAAAAAGGTGTCTGATACACCAGGAAGGCAAAGCTCTTCCTGTGCCCCAGCAATTCTGGCTATGGCTGCACTCCTGACACACGCCCAGAGCTGTGATGGGAGGATGGGGGGGTCCCAACAAGAGTCCAGGCATCTCACTGTATCACAGACTGGGGATACGGGACCTCTAAAGGACATGTAGTCCAACCCCCCTGCACTGAGCAGGGGCATCTGCAACTAGAGCAGGTTGTTCAGAGCCCCGGCCAACCCCACCCGCAATGGTGCCAGGGATGGGGCAGCGACCATCTCTGTGGGCAACCTGGGCCACACTCTCACCACCCTCAGCAGCAACAGTTTCTCCCTTCTCTCCAGTCCAAATCTCCCTCTTTGAATTTCAAACCATCACCCCTTGTCCTGTCCCAACAGGCCCTACTCAAAAGTCCATCCCCATCCCTCTGACAGGCCCCCTGAAGTCCTGAAAGGCCCCAAGAAGGTCTCCCCAGAGCCCTCTCCCCTCCAGGCTGAACACCGCCAACTCTCCCAGGCTGGCTTCCCAGCAGAGGGGTTCCTGCTCACATCATATCAGATCTGAGCTGGCATGACCAGATCAGTAATACTGTGTAGTCAGTACTACATTGGTACTACATACTGTGTTCAGTCTCTAGCACTTCTATCTCATATTCTGAAATGCCACTTATTCCATTCTTATAGAGATGAGAAATGTATACCTGAAAGCATTAACCAAATTGAAAAAGAATTTAATATCGTCTGGGATAAGGTAGAATATTTTGCCTACTCATTTTCTTCCAGACCATGCTGGAATTAATTCCTTTTATGAGAAGATGGGAGCTAAGAATTTGTTCACAACTTTTGATTAAAATAAAAGGTTTTGTATGGAATTAAGAAAGGTGGTGTAGCATTACATAATGCCACAGGAACTGATGCAATGCAACAAAGCTCAGTCTGAACCATGTTATTCCTGATATTTAAGCAGATTTTGTCTTATTATTCTTTTAATTTTTGCTCTACTAAGCCCAGTTGCTTTGGACTGAACATTTCCCTTGATGCTCTGGGCCAGCACAGTAGCTTTGATTGCTATTTTTACTTGCAGACAAATCCGATCTCTGGTGATACACTACATTTTGTTTGACAGAATGAACAAGAGACCAGATTGCTTTGTTAAACTAAGAAAAGGAGGAAATTTGGTTTGCAGTACTTATTTTACCAACTTTTTAAAAATTAACAATGTACTTCAGCACATGTTCAAGGACTACTGGTACCACTGGTACTCCTGAGAAACTTAACGGCATATACTTGCTTAAGTGTCTGTTAGATAAAACCTCCTGCACTATTAATAGTGACAAAAGGGAAAAAGGGAACAGGTGAAGAAAAAACATAGCAATGCTGCTCACATCCTAAAGCACAAATTCCAGGATCATCTAGGCGGTGAAAGGCCGTGTAGTATTTTCCATATATAAAACCAGACTGCATCACTAAAACCAGATATATATGTACGGTTCTTCTGCCTTGATATTAAATCTGAAAAAAGAAATATTCATGACCAAGGATCATAAAATGGAGGACCAAGAAAAAGAAAAGATGATCCTTATTAAACAGAGTTGTAGGGCTCAGTTCCTGAATGTAGCTTAACTAAGTTTTAGTTCATCACACACAAAAACAAACAAAAAACACGAACAAACAAAACACAAACCAAAACCAAAACAAAACCAAGAAAACAACCCAAACACATACAAACTGGAAGCAGAAACTTTAAGTCAGCCAAAGAAGCAACTTACAAGAAAACCAGATCTGACATACGGTGTCTCCATTTCCAAAAAGGACTAGAAAGCTACCCATTACAAATTAACTCCCTCACAGACACCTCAAAGGGAATAGCTATAATGATCATGATGCTTACAAATAATTAATTCATTTTGCAAGATCCTGGCTTCTAGAGCTAAGCCTCCTTTTACACATCCTGGCCTTGAGGTTGGCTTCTAAGTAAGTTCTGGCCAAAATTCAGAGCATTTTAATGGCTGATTTGAATAATGCCAGTGCAGAGGGCAGGATTGTTAGATGTAACTTTACATCTGCAGTGTAGATAACATTCTTGTAGATTAGTTAAGCTCTATGTACCCTGAGATTCAAATGGCTTATCCACCTCACACTGGTTGCTATGTTGTATGTACTTGGGTTTTTTTAATGAAAACTTATATCTTGTTGTTATAGTCATAGTGTGCAGATGTGTATCACAAAAGTTGCTACAGTGAGCACAGGATGACATTCCCCTCCTTGTGACTGGTGCCTGTACACATTGGCAGGACCAAGCTGCCCTGGTTAGTCATCCCCAGCTACAGGGCTTCCTGACATTGCATCAGCTTGGGAAGGAAATACTCAAGTCTGTCTTCAAAACACCTGATTCTAGAAAGGCTGCGCCAAACTGACCCATGGTACAAACTGCAGCAGAGGGACAAGGATGTTCCTTATTTACGCAGGGGAAGCTATTAGGGACGAGATTGCTACTTCTCTTCTGAACAGGTGAACAATATTCCTTATAAAACATATACAGCCCTGTTTTCTGTGATGAACAGAAAGAGTGGAGCAGAACACAGACAAGGAATACTAAAAGTCAACCTACAGTCAGCTTTTTATTATGCAATGCTGCAGTGCTTGTGCTGTAAGGATGACTGAACAATCTTCTACATGAAAATCAGCTGTGAATAATAAAGTGCCAACACAATCTTCTGATGGTTGGTTTTCAGTGCTCCCTCTGCTTGTATATCTGTCCTTATAAATATTCTATGCTTAATTGGTGTATTAATGTGCTAATTGTTAGAGGTGAACATGAGGCCAGAGAGGCAGGGAAGGAGTTAACTGCTGTGCTGCTACTACAGTTGGTTGCAGGTTTCCTAGCTAAGAGTTTTCTTCTATGGCTTTAACTGATGTGATAAGACACACCTGTCAAACCTTTGAAAGGTGACTAGTGACTTTGTGTACTGCTCTGGAAAGGCAGTAATTTAGAGTGATGAGGTCTGAGAAACAAAATTCTGTCAAGGTCTCCAACTGTGTATGCAAAAAGACTGAGGTACTCACTTGAATGACTTTGAAAATAAATATACATAATATTAGATGTATGATTTAATCATAGTATGGCTGATATTTAGGCACTGCATAGATTTGCTTACCTCCTAACCACTGTTTTTCTCTTTGCGGAATCTACCTCTGTGAAATGAGAGTGTTGTCTGACTTCCTTACCTCAGTTTGTACTATATTATCCTGCCTGAATGCACCAAGAAACACAATGTGCAAACTCTCAGGGTATAAAATTGCATCAGAGGCAAGATCCCACAGAAAATAGCTTGCAAAGAAATGCTGTAACTATGTCTGAAACCAAGTGGATTCCTCTTACCTGGAATTATGAAGGTTGAGATGGATAGATGACTTTTTCTAGGGTTAAGAATGGAATGGAGAAGGACAAGACCAAGTCAGGTTCTGGATGTTATCCTGTGGTCACTGTCCTGTGACCTACCTGACAAAATCTCTGGTGGTAGCAGATGCAAACAACTGGATATCTGCTCATATGAAAGTTTCTTCAATCAAATGTTTTGCAGGTAACTTTCTGGAAAAGTCAGAAATACTGGTTTGGTTTTTTTTTTTTACCTCCCTCATAGTATCAGTAACAGAGCTATTTTTATGGTTCATTGTCCCCACGTTTGTTGAAATAGACAGTGGAGAAGTGCCTAGCAGCTTTTAGGGGAGCTGTGATCCAACAATCCCTTCCAAATGCTCTGTCACCATGTGGTCCTTCTCTGCCCTGCCTCACCCCCTGTGCATCCAGATGTGCCAAGGACATTGCACAGTTCTCCATGTAAAGGTGCCAGGAGCAGAATGTGGCCCTTCTTACCTGTCTGCACAAGGGAACAAGGGAGGGATCTCACACAGAATCACAGAATCATTAAGGTTGGGAAAGACCTCTAAGATCATCAAGTCCAACCATCTACCCAACATTATCATGATCACTAATCCATGACCTGAAGTGACACATATAAAAATCTCATCTGAAATTTTCAGACTGTTGGTTTATTTGATGGTTCACTGGGGATTTTTTTGGTATTTGCTTTGGTCTTTTTTTAAGAGGCCAAATGATAGAAATCTGATGTGTTTTGCTGAAAAGTCAACTCTGGTAAAAGAATTGATTTTAAAGAAACCCCTTTTGGAGACATTTTTCTTTTTTGTTCGTATTAAAATAACACTATTACTTAATGCATGTCTATTATAAAGCGTGGAGCAATGTATGCAGCATGTTTTCTATGTTAGTATCTGCTCGATGTTGGAAGTGATTCATGTCTTCTCTGTGCTAGAACAGTGAAAGACAGTGTGCTGACAGGAGTGCACATGTGCGTGTACCAGTCTAGACATGCCTACCAGGAGACCAACAACAAATGGTGCTCTCTTGGTGATAACAATGACAGTCAGCAACTGGACATTAACTTCTTCTAACTGGCAGCCAAGGGGACAGAGCATGTGCAAATGATGTGGATAGTTTTCAAACCAAGGGCAGGAGTCCCTGGATGCTTTACTAGGAAGGTGACTGACTGCCTGATGCAGGGAGTGAATGAATCCTGGAGGTGGGGAGCCAGAGACACGAGTAACACTGCCAGTGTGGACATGTGTGCATATTTTGGTTTTTTTTTTTCATTTAAAGCTGAAGGGACTCTCAATAAATAATATCTTGCTTTCAAAGGTTATTGCAGATTTTACTTGTGCCCTGACTGCAAAAGACGTCAGGATGAAATGTAGCTGTTGAAAGAGCTGGTGTGAGACCTAAAGGAGCCCACACTGGGAGCCTTGTTTAAGGAAGGAGTCAGGGTTAAGCAATAAACAGTCTCATCCTGGGTAAAAGCCAGAGGTGATTTTGCTCCTTGCACCTGGTGAGAAACTGAAACATTTTGTTTTCCCTTCTCAAAATGAAGTGTCTCATCAGCCCACAAATAATTGTGAATGTTACAGGGAGCTTCTAGAAGCTTTATTTCCATTCTGGAGTGGAAGAAACTTTTAATAATGGGCATGAATCAATTCCACCCTGTCCTTCATCACTGAAAGTACCATTCTGCATGGGCACCTTGAGTGACCATCTTTCACTTTCTAAAAGAGTGTCTCATAATAATGGCCTTCAGGAGGCTTGCAGAATAGAAAAGATACAATCTGTTAATCACTGTTGACTAATTCCATTCTTGTGCCATGTTAGAACCATGTTAGAGTTGTCACAAAGGTAAGAATCAATTTTAAGCAGTAAAATACATCAAACTGTGTAATCTTCTAAACTGCTCCAGTACAGATGAATCCCTTATTTTATTATTATTTTAAGCAGCTGTCAAGTGCACAGCAAGCAAGATAAATTTTCCCATTTTCTCTGTGTTTTGATCAGCATATCTGCAAGACTAACATCTGCTATTACATTTTTGTACTTGCAAAATGTCTTGCAGCCATGACACAGGAATATTTCTGACTAGAAAATGATAATTCAAAGTACATGATAATCAAGGAAAGTTTTGTACATACTAATTTTTTTTTTGCTTGCTTTGTTTTGTTTATACCTTGAAGAGTGAAAGGGGAGAAGAAATCTTGTATTACAAACTTCTTTGCCTACTCCTAACAGCAGACATAGATTCCTCTACAAGCTTTATGTAGCTTACATTTTATATTGTCAAGAAAATCTTTACTAAGCAGGATCATTTAGGAACTGGCTGGAATGTAACAGCCATGAAATGGCAGTAAAAAGAAATACGAAGGTGGATGTTTTCTAAGTAAAACTACTGAAGGCTCAGCAAGAAAAGACAGAAAAAGTCATAAGTGTTCTCTTCTATTTGTGACTGCATCCAGCTCTGGCTGTTTGCAGTGATCATGGCTATACAAACAAGCAAGAGGAATTGCACCTCCACCTTACTAAGCTTGCAGGCATCAGGTCAAAGTTAGTTTCTAGGCTCCCTCTACAGTCAATGGAGAAAATTAGTTACCTCTGGAGGGCAGGTTCTCCTCCTTCCTTTGGATGTGTATCTTACAGCAGTCAAGGTGACTTGATACAGATTTGTGACCAATGAAATAAATTGTCTGGGTACTTGATCACCTTAACAGTAAAGGTAGAAGCATGGAAATGGTCATCTCTGCTTATACTTTTCTATTCTTCACTTAACACTTATCCATGTTTACAGAATTGAAAAATCCATGACTACTTTTATGTATCTGTGAAGTTATCTTCTATCCTCCATGAAAAAGAATGAGGCTTTTGACCAGCTTCAGCAATGTATCATTTTTATATAGGTAATATTTCTTATACATTAATTCTAAAGTTTAATAAAGATTCTTATTTAGGTTTTGAATGATTTAATTTGAAGCTATTAAGTGGAGCTAAGTTCTTCCTCATCCACAACCTCAGCAGGATATCTGCCATTTGAGAATTTGTTTTCATCATTAACATGGGGAAACTTAACATTGTTTGTGATGCTATCTTCTACACTGCATTAACCGTCATATATGGAGAATATACCAGGCTTCTGTAGGTTTTACTCATCATAACTCTCTTCAGACTTAACAAGTCTGGTTCAGCCACTTTCTTAAGCTATTCCTGTCTGTGACCTCATATGCATTAAATTATGAGGGTTTGTTCTGTTTTTCATTTTGTTTAATTTCTTTTTTTAAAGGGACACTGCTGAAATCATTCCTTCCTCTTGTTAAGGGGTATATTGTAGAAGGAGATCTTCAAGGAGATCTGAGTGCTATATTCATACAATAGACAGGAACAAGTTGTTCCAGTGACAAATACAAAAGAGATGAATGTTAGGATAACCTTTGTGATAAAGACTCTGAGTGAATTTAAATAAGAACAACAACAACAACAACAA
>JAAGNO010028543.1:59330-81358 GCA_033439905.1 Ceryle rudis | reverse complement strand
AAGAGATGAATGTTAGGATAACCTTTGTGATAAAGACTCTGAGTGAATTTAAATAAGAACAACAACAACAACAACAACAACAACAACAACAAAAAAGAGAGGGGTCAGACAAAAGGCAATGAGATACATTTTCTTATGTCCAAACATGCAAAACTGACTGTCCTTCAGAGATCTAAATTAATATGGATATTGCAAATGCAGTAACCAACTGCAAAAAAGAGGGAGGGAGAAAGATGTTGTTTCTGCCCTCTAAAATGGATATTGACACAACTGAAAGTAGCTCCTGAGTTAGCATTCCCTGCTCCTAACTCCAGGTGCTAAGCTCTGCCAGCTGATGCTGATAAACACTAACGGAAAATGGATCTTATTAACAGTTACAAACATTCTCAAAAATCCAGGTTAGTAACAGTTAAAGCATTACAGATTTTGTCTCTGTTAACTAGCAGAGAACAGATATTCCTGCAGCATACTTTTCTTGGCACTATATACTTAACAGAAGTTAATAAGTAATTGTCAGACAGAGCGTTGTTTTCACAGGATGCAGTGATTGATGCTCCATTGCATTGTCCCACCACAACCACTGTGTTTTAATTAAAAATGTCATGCTACAGTGGTACTTGAAAATATGCAGGTTTAAGCCACTGTGATTTGTTCCATACTGTTGGCCTTGAATTAAATGAACAATAAAACCCTTCCATTATCAGACTGGAAGGACTGACATATTTCTGTACTCGGCTTTGAAAAGGCAATTTTTCTTGACATCGTGAACACTGGATCTCAGCTTCATTGTTGGTGCCAAATCTTCTGACAGAGCAAAGGCAGAAGTTGAGCTCATACATCAAGAACACTATTGTTTCTTTGTAAGATCCCCAAACTGTAAAAGGAGTAAGTACTTTTCTTCCCCCATTTAAGATTTGTTTTTACCTTGCAGAAGATACAAATGCCAAAAGACTAAGTTCTTCAGATATAGTATAGAGTAAAAATTAAAGATAATTTTGTGGAATATCTCAGGAATAATTTGAGGATCACAGTGACATATAGAATTTTCTTATAGAAAAAGCATTCATTGTATTAATAACTAAAGACAAAGGATTAAGTAATACAGTGTCATGAAAAATTCATAGGCACATTTGGGAATATGGAAACCCATTGATATTTTAAGTGCCTGTGTGAAAAGTCTATGATATGTAGTAGAAAGGATCTTCAATTTTACTCAATACCACTATCAGCCATGCTCAGCTTTTACACAGCTTTTGCACTCATGTTCTGGAAGTGTAATAAAATGGGTCGTGAGTTCTACAGCTGTCCTACACATCCAGGCAGACAGGCTTGCTTTTCTTCTTCTCTTCCATGCTTATCCCTACAGGGTTACCCTGCCCTGGAGTCCGGACAAAAACCTGTTGAGGGAAACCTGAAGTTAGACTACAATAGTCCTCAAATGAAAGCCTAGCCAGTCTCCTCAGGCCTCCAGCATGAGCTGGGAACCCCAAGCTGCTTTAATAATCAAGCATATTATTTTCTGAGAAGATGACTGGTGTCAATGCAGTTTACAACTTAGCTTTTTCAGGGGCACATGCAGGTCTAACACAACAGGTGTGATCTGTGTATAAGGATATAAAACCAGTAAGCTCTTTACGCCTACAAGAGAAATGCTACAGATAAATAGATAATATATAACTCTCCCTTTCCCTAAAGCTAACAGGGATATTTTGCATGCTTTGTTCTGCTGCTGAATATTTTTCTACACTCTTTTTTCTTGACTTCTGATACCTCTAAGGTGAAAAAGTTTTCTGTGCCCAAAGTGGTCTTCTCCACGCCACCAAAATATCTCTACTCAGGCAGTTGAATAAATAATGGTATCCCCTGCCTGGCTGATGAAAAGCACAGAACTGCATGCAGAGTGCAAATTGCATATTTACCAAGGATTCCCATAATAGTTCAGTTTTCTAATAAATTAGGTATGCATAAGCTTTACTTATACAGATTTCCCCACATCCCTTCGCCTACTCTCTGTCTCCTTGATCAACTGGAGAAAAGTCTGGTAAAAGCTATTTTGAAACAGCTCTGCTGAAGGAGCTATATTTGATTCTCCTCTGAATCACCAGTTCCCTCTTCCCACAGATCCCCTGGCATAGCTTGGGTGGGTCACGGCCCCCTGGCCTTGCTTGTCCCAGGTTAGGCAGGACACCCCCACTAGCATGACGTTGGTGTGTTTCCTCAATCAAGAGTCCACAGCTGGTGACTGCAGCAGTGACCCTGGCTGATGGGGCTTCCCCATGGCTCCTCTGATTGTACCAATACCACTGCTTGTGGAGCTGATGTGTGAAACCTCAGCAGTGAACTGGTCTGCATGTGTGTGCCGCTAGACAACACAGACATTGCTGAGCCAGTCCTCACCCCACAAGAGGTGATATAAATACAGCTCAGGAGGCTGACCAGGGAAGGACTGAACAGCGAGAGGGGTGAGGGAAGTGAGAGGGGCTGAGGGAAGAGCTTCTTGAACTAGTGATGCTACTGGGGTGTGTCAAGTAACTACGCTCCTGATGGTGAAGAGGCTGTCGTGCTGTCAGCTGTCCTGGGTGCCACAGGCTCAGCTATTCTAACCCAGAAGTGGCTACTTTGCCATTTGCAAATGCCTGTTGGCTTTCTGCCCATGAGCTTATGGAAACACTCTATTTGTGTATATACAGACCGAGGCTGAATGCAAATATATGTGCATTAACTTTCCAAATTCCATTCCTACCATCACTTACACAGAAATAATTTTAGCTTTTTTAAAATGTCATTCATTTAGATTGTCTATCTGTTTTTAACACTACCATTTTCAGTATAAAATCTTTGGTAAGGTCACCAGGTGCCCCAGTTTCATGAGTGCCCCAGTTTCATGAGTGTCCCAGTTTCATCATGATGGTCACAGAGACAATAAGGTGCCCTGGTTTCTAAACCTGTTGGAGAGCTTTCTGCCGTATTGGGTGCACAATCATTAAGAATTTACAAAAGGGAAAAAAGAGGATTGTCACAGGAAAGAAAGGAATTTTAAAGTGACAGCAAAGTAAAATACTAATTTTGGTTTCCTATTGACAGTGCATCAAGCTCTCCCTGATCATTTACTGTTGTGGTTTTCTGCCATACCAGGTTGTTCATATTAATAAATACTTCAACTGAAAATCAGGTTTAAATGAACTGTAATTTTATTCACTGTCAAGATATGTAGTTACAGCTGTCAAGAAAGCTATTAGATTGTGTTCCACATGATTTTATTTTTCCTAATGGTACTGTAGAAACTGAAACCAGTGCACCAATCCAATGCATCTTTTGCTTTGCAACCAAAATCCTCTTAATATATTTTTTTTGAATCAGTAGTTAATTTACATCACCCTTAATGTGCTAGGCCAAAGAACTGCTTGCTCTTCCCCAGTTTCTTCTGAAAGGTGAGTGAATCTAAAGTAGTGAATGAATGGTGCCAAGGCAAGTGGTTGAAGGTGTCAGCCTGCATTTTCCATAGCTAACTCCAGGCCTGACTGCTGAAAGTCCCATCTCCAGGTGTGGGCTTTCAGTACCTTCCTGGCCACAGTCAAGTTCATAAAAGTTAAACCCAAAGGGATGTCAAGAGGAAAACAAGAATCAAGAATAGAAAATGCTGAAAGAGGCTATTGGTTTTGGAAACAGCAGCAAGCTCTACTTAGTCATGGTTGGATTTAAATACCTTTTTATATGACTACCATGCTTCTGTTCAAATGTCTTCATCAGAGCTATGAAGCAACACATTTGAGCCAAGAAAGTAACATCTGGCATTCAAAAATTTAAGTATCCTTGAAATTATATACAACAGCAGAACTTATTCCTCTCTTTGCTCTTGTCTTTGTTTAACAATTTCTCTGCCAGTCAAGGACAATAATTATTAGGTTTGTGGATTCTTCACTGAATCCCTTAAATCAATTATTTCAAATTGGTGGGTGCTTTCATGTCTCCACTTACATTGGGGTAATATAGCAAAATTCATCCCTCTTCTGCCAAAGCCATGCTTTTATATCACTCTTGATTGAGTCAAAGCCCAATGGAGAAAGCAAAGAGGACCAAAATCTGCCATTCCTTTTTTTTTTTAATTAGAAAACGCATCTATAACAATATGATCTTTTAAAATGCATAATATGTTATAATCCCATGCTTAAATAAAAACTACATAGCTTTAGCATGCTTCATTTGTGCACCTTATTTCTTAATTTCATCTCTCAACTGGTCCTGCATGTTCAGAGCCAAGCACTTTGAATGCTTTCTAAAGGGAATTTGGTTAGATCCTCACATTACAAAACAGGTACCTGTGCATGTCCAGGAGTCCTGCAAGCACAGTGTAAGCTCTTTAAATGTGTTTCTTTAGATGAAAAAGAAAAACACAGCTCACCTGATAGCTCTTGTTCTGAAAGGTAACAGTGGTATGCTGCTTGTACCCATTATAGTGCACTCTGTACAGGCTGTTTCATTAAAAACTTTCATCCTCCTAAAGGGGGAGGCGAAACTGAATCTAAGAGATAAAAATCCCACAATAACTGCATACAATTTAACTCTCAAATGGGGCCTAACATGATTAAAATAATAAGCATCACACTGTGCTCAACAGCACTTCAACTAGTGTAGCTAGGGTATAAAATATTAAACATATATCCAACAGAAAGCATTTTGAATTAAAACTGCAACAGCAAGTCTGGGAGAGCATTACAGTGTGAGATAGTCTGCTGTCAGTCTAAATGCACTGCTAAAGATGGGAAGGGTTTACTGACATGTCTAAGGACTGGACAAAAATACAGTCTGTGCCTTCCTTCAGAGAAAACTCCATGACGCAAATGTTGATCTCATAACTGAAAAACTTCCAGCTATTTCCATGAAATTTCAATTAAGTACTAAATCCTGAGTTTTTAATGATGCTACTCATTAGATCCTTGCCTAAATGCTGAGATGGACACATCCTTTGGCTCCCCTAGGGCAGCTGCCATCCCCTGGGCTAGAAGGCTGGGGCTGCAGCAAAAGCTGTCTCATGTCACCAGGTCAGCTAGCAGCAGTTTTCAGAAGGTATGTCAAGTATTAGGAAAATATGTATGGGAAGTATTAGGAAAGGAGAAGAGGCAAAACAGCATCATCATCATGATGGAACAGTATAGATCTATAGGATGTCTGCATCTTGAAAATTTAATAAAGATCTTAGGTCTTTGTCTCAGAGGAGATAAAGTAGAAGTAGAAAAGATCCAGTAAAGGCAACAAGAAGGGCCAAAGGAGGGGAGTGGCTTTAAATGACGAATGACTAAAGAGACTAAGAGGTCACCAGATGGGCAATTGAGAGGGACAGAGCACAGGTAAAATGCTGAGTGACCTGAATGTCAACAGGGAATAGATTTTCCCCATCTATTTCAGTTCAAGAAACAAGGGGGATTTAATGAAACTAACAAGTGGCAGATTTAAAACAAGAAAAAGGAGACTGTTTTTCACATGTTGAGTGCATAAACCATGAATCTTACGACTGGATGTGGTGGAGTTAAAAGTTTGCATGAGGTCAAGAAACAACAAATCAAGGGTGCAAAAAATGCATTAGTGACTGTCAAAGGCAAAGACCATGTTCCTTTTCAGGAAGTCTCTAAACCACAAGTTGCAGAAGACTGGAAAAGTATTTTGAGAAAGTATTTCTGAGTATGTTAATACTGCTAAATACTTGTTCAATTTTTGTACTGCTTTTATGTTGTCAGCCTTCCTTGGCATTGTGGAGGATGCAGGGCTGGCTAGAATTTTCTTGCCCTAAACCTTCTTACGATTTTATGCTGAATATATTAAAAATGGAACTAGAAAGATGTAAAAATGAAGCCCATAGTTTAAACTATGGGGAAGATAGACTAGGAGATTTTTGTTGCTGTTTAAATTATATCTCACGATGACTCTTTGTGAAACTGATCTTTTACAGTTTCAATTATCCCGGGGTCAGCAAAAACATACAACTCTTTTGCAGTCAGTGAGTGCTGTAAATAATTTTCTCTGGATGACTGGCTCTCTGGAACATCCACTATTGCCTTTGACAATTCACTGGTCTCTTTGGGAAAAGAAACCATTTCTGACGTATTAAGCTTTGCCTGATATAACAACTCCTATAATATGTCAATTATGTTTTCTATCATATGTCAATTTTGACTTCTTTGGCAAACTGATAATCTGTTGATTAGCAGCAAAATCATCCATAAATACATGGAATGCACTATGGTACATACCAAGAAACAGTTGCTCTATAAAGCCATAACAAATAATACTATTTCATGAGATGAATTTAGTCTCTCTGTTTGCAGAAAAATAGTATGTGTCATGTGAAAAATGCAAATGTGGCTTCTGTCGTCAGGTTATATTAATGTGATACAATGATGATAGGCTTTGCAGCCCACACACCAGACCTGTAATGACAAGCAATCTCCGACTATCTTCTGTTGCCATGTTAAGAATGAAGGTATAAATTTTAAAGGTCTGAGTGTTACTTGAACTTAAGCAGAAATCTATTTTCTGTAGAAGAATTTATTCTTCTGATTTATGGCATAGATTCAGGCCACTGGGCCTTTCAAAACATCTGAATCTACTTCTTTACATTGCACTTCAAACTATGTAGCTACATTGCCTGTAGCTACAACATGGAATTTTTTTTTTTTTTTTTTCTATAATAGGAATGGGCAGGTTAACAGTATCTGCAACAGTTCAAGTTACCAGGTTTCTGAACTGACTGAAATAATCTATACCTGGCCACAATGTCATTTTTATACACAATTGTTAATAACTTTTATGACAGCAACTCTCTATTGAATCTTAAAGGAAGAATAAGATTATTATGGGCTGTAATTAGCATTGAACAGTATATTAACTAGACTGAGATGTATTTTCTGATTCCTATTGTTCCACTATCATTCAGAAACATCTGACTCTCAATTTTAATGGGAAAAAGTTGCTGGGAAAGGAGTAAAAAAACCAAACAACAAAACAAACAAACAAACAAACAAACACATCCAACTATCTCATTTTTTTATCTTTGCTTTGTGTCACAGAGGAGTGGTAAACAGAAAACACTTTGTACGCTGTGCCCTTTATGGGATGTGAATTGGTTCTCTTCCATTTAAGAAAACTGAAGTGTGCTGTAGAAAAAGGAACTAAACCAATTTCATCCACTGATGAATTTCCTAGGGTTTTATTTTTGGCAAAATGATCTCCATTTCTATGGAAGGTTAAAGTTATGCAGGAAGCAGCTGATACTTAGAAAAAGACTACTGATTTTTTTCAGAGATTAGTTCTTCATTTTACTTAGTGATTTTTTAAAATTCATTTATTTATTTTAGTTCTCTTATGAGGAAAAATCTCTGGAGAAGAAAAATAGGTAACTAATTTGTGCCAAGGTTGAATAAAAATCTAATGTGAAAAAAATAATTAGAACTTGCAGTTTCTCCTTGAGTTGCAAAGTGCATTCTTCTTTTAATGATCATACATCAGAAACACACATTTCCTTCAGCTGTAGTAAACCCCTCATTTCTGAAGATGTGAGAGATCCACTACTTTTTCTTTTAATAATTAACTGTACTGTTATCAGAAACCAAGCAGAGAACATGAGGAGGGGATATTATGATATGACTTTTATAGGAATTTTTCCAATGAGAGGTATTTGAGGAGATCTAGAAAGCTGCTGACTTCTGCAATCTGTCTAAGCAGTTGTAAGGAATAATTTCCACTCTGTAAAAATATCGTTGAGAACAACTATCTAGAAAAAAAAATGCCTGATCTTCTGCTGAAGCATAAACATCATAGCCGTCTTTAAAAATTAAATCAACTTTTGCTTCGGTGAATTGGAATTCATTGTTAATCTCAGTGGGATCTGGACTGCAAACATAACCTTCATGAATCGAATATCAGACTTCCCAAAGACAAGGATGTTTAGCATACTCAGTAATTTTTCTGACATGCACCTATTTGTCTGGTTTTGTTTGTCTTGCTCTTGATGTCTGTTCCCATTCTTCTCGCTTGTGATTCCTTGATATGTAGTGTGGTTTGTACTCGACACATGCTAGCAAATTATAATGTGTCACATTTTAATGAAGTGCATTTATAGAAAGAGATGGACAGAGCCACAAAGAAGAATGTGTGGAGAACAGACTGGCTGGTATGACTGTGCAGCTGTCATAGGCAAATCAAGGCATCCCAGAGCAGACAACTGAGCCTTTGGAACTCAGAAGATAAGTGGTGTTTTCCTGAATGGGGGACTTATCCAACAAGGGAGCAATGAATGGCACTCAGCAAGTCTTTGGCCACCAGAAAGCATGGGAAGTTTGTACGGTCCACCATCTCCCATTGCTGAGAAAGGATTAAGGGTGTTTTAGGGTCTTGTTCTAAACTGTCACCAAAACATGAGGTTTTCCCCGTGGCACTGATTTGAAAAGTAGAGGTGTCTGCCCTTGACACCACTGCATCTGTGCTTCAAGCAAGATCCTTGGAGGTGTCTCACTTCTGCAGCAGAGTCACAACCTTCATACTGTGGTGGTGGTTGCCAGAAGATTTGCATAGCAAAACTGTTGTCCTAAAACTCCAAGCCAGAAGAACTTCTTGGGGCTCAGGATACAAAAGTCTTAAAATTCATGGCCTAGTGGAGGCCTGTACCTAGGGAAGAGTTATTTTAGGCTGCACATACACCAGATATATTCAAAAATTCACTAAAACCCCACAGATGTCTTTATTTTTTAAGAAAAGATCCATGTTTCCCACTTGATGAAGTCTGACCAGAAGAAAATGTCCATTTAACAGGAGGTATACCTGTCAGGATATTCTGCCTCAATGTGATTCACCATGATTCCACATGGGTTGCAAAGGCTCACAGGCTTCCTTCTCGTGAGGAAGAATGTCTTGCATGAAAGGTGAGTGATCCTGTAAGAGAACTCCAAGACTCAACAACCCTCCGAGGAAAATGTGACCTGAATTTTAACCTTAATGTTGGATTATACAGAGACATATTCTGTATAAACTTTGAACTAAAACACGTTAGACAGCATAACTCTTCTAGGCTTCATTATTTAAAAATACACTAAATTAAACAAAGATCTATGAAGAAATAAAGATTAAAATAAATTCTTACCTAAATGTTTATTTATCAAGAAAGAAAAAAATTACTTTCACATACCCATATAAAAGAATCTGCACAATCTATATACATATGTGCATACAGATGTGTGTATATGCACACATATATATATATAAGTATATATATATATTCACATGTGAAAAATCTATTTGTAGTTCTCTTAGACCAGACAGCTTGACCTAAGTGCATTGTCATAGTGTCAGTAAAGGAAGTAGACAGTTGCCTTCGCTTTCCCTGGAAGTTGAGAGATGCCCGATGAACCTTTGTGATGTGTGACAGGCCAAGCAACTCTGTGCGATACCAGCTCTCCTCTCTCAGATCAAAGTGATACTGGTGGTTATTAAACAAGTTCAGCAAAGCAGTTATCACAGGGATGTAATGAGGGATTTTTGTTTATCATTGCATAGACCTCTGAAAACAGAGAGCTGAATTCCTCCTCTGCCATAAAGGAGCTCAGCTTCATCATCTGGTCATCTCAGTGGTAAAAAACACCTGGATTACACAGGAATACTGCAGGTAAACTATATTAAAATGGTTTTCCCCGTTACATGGAGTTTTGGTGGATGATTTGAGTTACAACCCATTGTAGTGAGATTCTCCAGACATGCTATGTATGTAAAGTGAGTAGACAGCTGTCTGAATTTAGACATACAAGAATGTTTTCTGCCTTCTTTGATGCAGTACCTTGTATGACATTCTAACTAGCTATCAAACATTTGCCTGTTTGCCCAGTGGTTTCTGCACAAAACTCTAAATGCTTCTTATCTATGGACCTATCAACCTGCTCATCATAGTTCTAAAACCTGTGTCATTCCCATGGAAAATGGTTTTCAACATTAGGAATGGAGAACAAGGGAAGTGGAAGCATATGGGTGACAGGGCTCTCTTCCTTGATATGCTCCAGTGAGAGCAGGAAGGCAGTGTCTTATGGGAAGTATTATTAGGATGCTATAGTCAATGAAAGTACCTGGACAAGAATGACATAATCAGTGCCCATTCATTTTAGACACTTCATCACAGGCTTTGCTAATTATTGGTTTCATCAGAAAAGACACAGACATTTTGTAACAGGATATATTTTTTAACACTATACCTGGGAGATACACCTATAAATCCTGAAATCTGCTAATAGAGTCTATATCCTGGATTTCCTTTGTGACTTGATGCTGTGGCTCAGTGGGAACACAAAGAACTAGTTGTTATCAGTTTACTCTTTTTATTTTCCCCCTCCCTGCTTTTGTTACTATAGTAGCAAAACAAATGCAACAGTTGGAGAATATTTTAAATAAAATAATGGATTTAATAAAGACAAAGAGATGAAAGTAGCTTCTGGAGAAGTCACGTTGAAATCATGGCAGTGTCAGGAACTGAAGGATTTTCCATTTTGGTCCCTTGGACAATTTCAGATATGAATCAGATGGTGAATTAAGATAGTCAACTGTAAACCACTGTCCTAGTTAAATGTAGTAAAGCATAATGCTTTATGCAGGATGCAACTGGACTGATATTCATAGAGCTTAGGGAATCCTTTGCCCAAAGGGGCTCTTAGCAATGACACAATAATAAATCTGGGGGATGCAGGTTTCCTTTAGGAAACCTAATCTAATCCAATCCAGTTAGAAAATGTAGTCCTTTGCAACTCACAGCATGGCACAATGAAAGCAGTTCTACTGCCAAAGGGGTATACCAGGAATTCTTTTATTTATGAGAAATTTTCTTCCATATGACAGTCTACTTGGCTGGAGGATGATGAAAGCAGAGGAGAGCATATGCTTGGAGCTTGGTCCCTTAGGTGATTTAGCCAATGTGATGAACCTGTACAAATTGTGTAGGTTCCTCTAAGCCAAAAGATGCTCTAGTATCTGAAGTCAACACCAAGTGAAGACAAAAAAACTTAAAGCTTCTCTGCTCTGAATCTGAGAGATCAAGTGAAGTCAGGCCTTGGGTAGTTTCTTCTCAATAGTAGTAATTGGAAATGCATTTCTTTGTGTTATTATGAAAATTATTTTGAAAAGCTAATGTGCTACTCATTTGTGCCTTTTGCCTGAACTCATAGCTGAACAATATGCTACACAAAGTAATCTATCTAAACTGATGAAGAATCAATAATGCTTCTGCATTCTTTGTGCTGTTTTGAAATTATCTGTGATTAGGGTCAAACGCATTGAATTGCTCATCGGTACCTGGGAAAAAACAGACCTGTTAGAGTACCATTCATAAGTATCTTAGCATGAAAGTATGAGACATAGGAAGTGCATCTGTATTTTTCTGCAGCCACAAAGTACTCTTCCTAATGTAATAATGGATTTCTATATATCATATATATTGCATATATACCATATATATTGCATATATTACCATATATACAATTATTAATTTTAGAACTGCAATTGTATTTAGCGTTTTGAGAGAGCTCTGCTGGACATTCTATTATACTCCTGTTTTCTGCCTTTGTTTGGGTACATTACTTTTCCATAATTTACTGTGAATTTTTGGTTTGGTTTTGTTTTGTTGTTTGTTTGAGGTTTTTTTTTGGGGGGGGGTGTTTTGTTTGTTTAGGGGTTTTTTGTTCTATTGGTTTTTGTTTGTTTGTTTGTTTGTTTTTATCCCCCAGGAAATTACCATTTATGAAGAGACAGTAGCATCTCTTGTTTTATGGATAGCACGTGCACTCTGCTTCACTAGAGCCTGCATGCCCTCCATTAGCATGCTAGTTGGGCTAGTTGGAGTAGGATCTAATGACAGCTTTCTGATGTCTGAGAGGAGTTGTTTGAGATGACAGAGCCAGGTTCCTTATGGTGCTGCAGGGCAGGAGGGCAAGAGACAGCTGGCAGAGATTGAAACAAGAGAGGATCAACTTGGGTGTAAAGGGAAAACTTTCCCCCATGAGCAGTGGAGTAGGATGTCCAGAGGCTGTGTCATCTCTGTCCTTGGGGGATTTCAAGCCATGACGGCACCAAGACCTCAGAAGCCTGATCTGACCCTGAAACTTGACCAGCTTTGGGCAGGGGGTTGGATTAGAGACCTCCTGTAGCCCCTCCCAGCATGAATTAACCCACAGGAAGAGAAGGCCATGCCACTGGCTTGCTAGGATGCAAACACAGATCATACCATCATGCAGAAAGGACAGGGATAGCTGTCATGGGGACTCCCATCCCTGTGTTAGGGTGGGATTGCTTCTGCAGAGCTCTGTATTGTTTGAGAGCTCCAAATTCTGATCTAGACTGGAGGTCATTATGCTGAGCTATGTTGTTTACATACAATTCCCTCTGAGTACCAGTGGGTAGATATGTTAGCTATGTTAGCTGGCAATATTTTGTCACAACAAACTGGGAAGAGGGGGGAGGCAGGGGGAAGGGGAAGTGGGGGCAGGTGATAATCAAATGCACAGACAAAAAAAAAAAAAGACCCTCTACTGAAAAGGTGTTATCCTAATGTCTTGCCTCTGTAGCTCCACTTTTTCAAAGGAAAATTCACTTCTTGTAGACAGAGCTTTTGTTCCTTTCGTTTCAAAACATGAACATCTTAAAAACCCTTACTGACATTCAGTCATTCTCTACTTCTGGAATTGTTCTTTAATGTATATCAGATGACTGGATTTCCCCTGACTTCTGCAGTCATACCTTGCATGCTAAGACATGAGTACAAAAGCAGACAATAAGGTACATTGATAGTTTGGTCACAGAGAATTTGATGGCTTAGAGCAGTAGCATCATTTTTCACACTAGAAGCTACTAATGGCAAAGTAGAAAACACCTAGGAAATATCTCTAGAAGAAAGTTTTATTTTATCTGTTTTATCTGTTTTCCTTCACCAAATTAGACGCATCACTAGATTAGCTCTGAATTTTTGCTAAAACAAGTTTTCATAAAAAGAATGTTACCAACTCTAAATAATATTTTAAATTGTGTCTCATTTTGGAAAATCTAATATTCTTTTTCCAATTTTGTAAAATCACAATTCTATTAAATTATTTTAATCTTGCTAAATGATTTATTGTGTCATGGAAGTACTAGGAAACATTACTGTGTATGAAGTGGTATAGATAAGTAGTAGAACACTGAAATGTAAGTGGAAAATACTTTGACTTAAGAAGAAAAATAAAATATTCAAAGATTTATTAAGTAGCTGCTACCTTTGTTTTCAGATCATATTACAATGTCATCATTACTGTAATCATGATTACTTTGATGTTCTCTGGTTCCAAATCTCTGTATTTTGAAATGAAGAGAATTTCCCGAACAATGTTTGCAAGTATCATTCTTACAGGACTTTTTGAAGTGTCTGTTATTTGGTTTCAGAAGGAGAAAAAAAATATAATCCAGCAAAATAGAGATTCTGAGGTTCTATCGTCACTGGTCTTGAGAATGGTGTTTAAAATATCTCTATGCCCTCTATGTAAATGGGAATGACACTGTTGGCATTAAAGCTGCTGCTTTATCTCAGAGTGGTGTAGTGGAAGAGAGACCAATAAGCCTTGAAAAGAGTTTTGCAATTGTTTGTAATAAATGCAGGAAATGTGAGTGAAATGGAAGTTGTTCTGCTGTGTACCTTAACAGCAAAAGTCCTCTTTATCCAGAACCTTTTTTGTGCAGTTAGTAATTAGCAGTTTATTATGCTGAGAATAAATTACCTCTTTCTGACTTCTAACCAGTCTAATTAAACCCAGGCATTAATGTAAAGACTCTGTATGAAAGGGACGCTTCATACCTGATCAAACAATTATTTTGGAAGGTGTTGATCCTCTTATTACTATTCAGGATATTTTTCAGTTGATTGGATATGTGGCAATGGCACAGCATATTAACAAAGTAATGGAGATGAATGGCTATGAAGTTTAAAATTATATTTCTGCTCTGTTGCTTCAATCAAAGCTATACAAAAGCCATCTTGCAGTGATGTCAGGAAGTATTTGTAAAATTAGCAGGTAATTCTCATTGCTTCCAATGGAGCTATCGAGTTTTTAATGAAAAAAAAGTAGTTTGAAATTTCAGAGTACATCAGTACACGTTGCAACGCATGTTATCACTGTATACACTATATCACTCATGATTGCACAACTTCATCTTTTATGGCTTACTTATTTTCCTGAAAAGCGAAGAACTAATATATCCTTTTGTTTTCTGCCTGTACAGATTTAACTAGATTGTTCATAGGTATATTTCCTACTTATCACAGTTGGTTTGCTGTCAAGCAAGATGACTACTTGAGCAGTGATGTTGTTCTCCATGTCAGTAAGGCTGTCAGAGTTAGGACCCCAGGACTTCTATGGCAGGATATGAGCGGGCAGGAATTAACAGTTTTATCTAGGGCGTGTGTAGTATCTGAATTTGGTGAGGTACTAGAATGGACAGGATGAATGAAAGGGAAAGACTTAACATTCAGTGAAATTAGATGAAAATATACCTGTCAGAGGAGAGTGACACTTGACATGGTTTGTATATAAAAAAGGATTATCACTCCTTTTAGGGTTTCTACTCAAGCAGCAGACCATCCATATGCCATGAGGATTTCTCCAGACATCTCCTTAGGTATGTGTTATCCAGAAAGGGAGGAAAATGGGAGAAAAGAGGCAGGATCTGTAAATGCACAGGGAAGTGGCCTATGCACAACTGGTCTGAAATACCTGTTTAGGTAATTAATACATCCCTGAAGCAGGGTTTCATGTCCGGTGGAGCTCAGCTTCCCCACATGTAACCTTGTGCCATCCTTTAGAGTAAGTTTTTGGTAGCTAAGCTTTTGACATACTCTTTCACTAGTTTTTTGTTTCCCTTTCGAGTTAATGAAAAAACTGACACAAGCAAAGAGAATGATACAAAGATTTAGACAGTCTGCTTATCTTTGGTAAGGTGAAACAGCTGAATGACCAAGCATATTATGAATACCAGAACAAAAACCTGCAGAAGGATATAATCTTTATGCTGCAGGTATTAATCAAATATCAGTCAGCAGGTATTGGGAAATGACTTCCCCTCTGAGCAAATAAAATATCCATTCTGTGGAGTTTATTAATGGACCGTCATATAAACCATCTGCTATTGGTCAGTGTCAGATCTAATGGTATTGCATATAAAAGCCATGGGGTTAGAACCTGAATGCTTACACTCATTTTAATTCTTTCTAATGAAAGAAAAACAAATACATTGCAGGAAGCAATATGACTTTATTTTTGATGACTGATCAGTGGTTTTAATTCAATAAAGTAATAGCAGTGATCAAAGATGTGAAGATTGTTTGAAGCAGTATCTTGTCAGCTGTACATGTATATTATTTCTCTGTTCTGAATCTAGTCTAGAATAATCCTTTGAAATACAGAAAGGATGAGTATAAGTATTGTTTATAGAGGGCAAATTAAATATTCAAAAGCTAAGCACTTACCAAAAATAAAGATGACAAATCTGTGTCCAGTTTGAAGCAGCCCCCGTGCCTGCTGAAATTGAGGAAAAGGTGAGCTGGAAGAGCACAAAAGAGCAGACTGTAACCTGCTCAGCATTTCCAAAACCACAGAAATCACACACTGGCCAGTGTTAAAAACTGTTTTGTTATATGAGAGGTCCAAATTTACATCTGATCCATCCTACTCCCCTGGTTTCATATGCATGTCATAACTCAGGACCATTTACTATTTTGTGATTAGACCTGTGCCTCTGAAAAGGTTTCTGCTCCGTGCATGGAAAATTTTAACATTTCCTGAACTTATTTTGAGGGTGGGGGACAGGATTTATTAATAAAATCAGAAAAAATATTCACAAAAAGTTTTAGTTTTGATAGACTACTGCTTTCTGGCAGAATAAAAGATCTGTTAGGAAATACCATATATAAGAATAGGTAGTTAAGCCAGAAATTATGAAAATGTAAGTAGATCAAGTAGATGAAATTCTGTTGAAGATTCATGCTGAAGTAATGCACAAGGGGCCAAGGATATCAGTGTGACTATCTCCAGGAGTGTTGTTCTTTACTGTATTCTTTGTAGATCAAACATGACTTTTAGGTCCTCATCCTGGGTTCACAGAAGTAATTGGTAGATATCTGCTCATTTAAATAATATATGTTCCCAAAGAAATATCTTAAAAACCATTTTGCCGTCACACTGCCCCAGTCCATTGTAATTATTTTTCAATATCAGCTGCTAGTTCCTGCCAAGAATATTATCTAAAACAAGAAATGAAAAAATGAGATTAAAAATGGTAATTATCATTCTTGCAGTCTCATCTCCACGAGCTAAGTCCTACCTGGGTTTCATCAGTATCAGATATGAATGCACCTTCTTTGTAGAAAGAATACCTTCATCCTCCCTAAAAGGCAGGTTTGTATGCACAAAAGGGGTTATACTTATTCAAATAATTTATAGTTCTATTCCCATTGTTCTGGCTTTCAAGTGTCTATTTTATCATTTTTTCATCATCTTCTCTACCTCTTGTTCTCTGCTTTCCATTTTCTGTGGATGAGATTGGTTCCTCTGTTTGGACTGTAGCTTGCTGGTTTTCATCATTAGCAAATTACAGTTTTCAAGACTTGTTTGAGTGTGCTACTGGCCATAATTCACTGATGATGCCTTCACGTAGATTTCTAAAAGTTCTGAATGTGAACTAGCCACTGCAGCCTCTGTTCAGAGATCTCATCATCCTCTTCTCATACAGATGTCTACAGTGGGGTGGGGAGTTACTCTCTAGAGCTGTTACTTCTTCCCAAGAACTAGGTCAAGTAAAGAGAGTCCATGGTTTGACTTACAGACTTGCATTTTTGATCATTACAGTCAAGTGAGATGAACCTTACCAGAAAAATTTCTGGAGGAGATTCCTGAGCTAAAGAATCACATGGTGTATTGACTGTTCAGTTTGATATATGCTGTTTGGCTCCACTGATCATATGGCATACTTATGTTCAAAATTAAGTATACTTTAAAGACTTGGATTTCAAAGGTGAGTACCCTTAATTAAAATAAGATAATAATTTTCTTCCATATTTTGCTATTTCTTTCCAATCTGCTTTTTTTGGCCAACATTTCTAACATCTTGCATTTTGGAATATTCATACACAAAACACAAAAGAAGAGTAAGACTGCCAAATTGAATAAATCTGAAAATTAAAGCAGACATTTCTGAATATATCTTAAAATATTATCCTCTCATTTCTAGTCACATTTTTACTTAGCTAATACTGCATAGAGACAGTCAAGTACAGAGATATTATGAGGAAATTGAACTGCATGAGATAATTCTAACACTGCAGATTCTATAGAAAGTCAACTATGTCATAGGGTTGCAGCTGAAGCTAAGAATGTGTCCCAGGAGACATATCTGCAAAACGAAACCAGAGAAAAATAATTAGAAACTTGTCCTGGTTTGAGTGAGAACAGAACTAATTCTGTTCAGTGATTTTACTTTTCAGTTCAGTTCTTCTACCTGACTGCACTGTCTGAAGTCAGCAGCACATTTTCACAGGCAGTGTCTGCTGCTGGCAGTGATAACACCCCATGGTTAGAATTAGCACCAGGGATTGGTGTGCAGACCAAGGCCACTGCTGGATCTTGTGTACCACACTGGGGGTGCAGGAAAGTGAAAGGCTGCACAGACAGGGCAGGTGACGCCAAACTGATCAGCGAGGTATTCCACCCCATATACGTCATACTGGATATATAAAGCAAAGGGATCTGAAGGGTCTATGAGGCTTTTACCCTGGCTCTTCTCCCCTCTTGGACTGCTTCCTCAGAACATCCAAAGAGGACTCTATCCATTCTGCCTTTGATCCCAATCTCCGTGTTCCCAAATCTGGTACCAGAATCCAGCTCCTGAACATCTGCTGTCAGGCCCAGTCTGGGAACCCTGAGTGCCTGCTCCACCAGCATCAGTGGTGACGGTGATGTAATTACCATCAGGGGGGTTGGGTTCGATATTGGTTTTGTATATGTTTGTAAATATTCTAGGTTTATTATTATTATTTTCATTTTCATTAAAGCTGTTCTAGTTTCCTTTTCTAATCGCTAAGTCTCTCTCCCTTATTCCTTTTCTCTTCCCCTTTGGCGAGGGAGGGGGGTTAACAGAGAGCATCTGTTATAGGTCTAAGGGGCCGCCCTGACCCTAAACCGTCACAAAAGTGGATCTTCTGATGAGCCCAATTAAAAGACTACTTTAATTTTCCAAACCTCATTGCCCTGGCCACTATAGATGATGGAGAGAAACAGTTTTCTCCAGCCAGCAGTTCAGCGTATGTAAATCTAGATTCTCACTCATCAGAGGTTTATCAATCTAAAACACAGCCAGTAATTTTGAGCGACAAAAACCATGTGAAATAACTGTCCTCATGAGAAAAAAAATTTGTTTTGGCCTTGGTTGTGCAGTCAATGCTGAGTAGGATTTACTCAAAAAAAGAGGTCTCAGTCAGGTGCAGTATCACAATGTTTAAAAGTTGCAGAGTTGAATGCTAATGTTCAGGACCCTCATCACTCTTAATCACTTATAGTTTCCAACTCCGCTGAGTAACGCAATGTACATTCCCAGCTTCTTGTTTCTGCTGGATCTTTCTAGTCTCCTGCAGACCAGCTAATGTAGTTTGGATTCCAGCATTCATAAATGTAAGTGAAGGTAGATATTTGCATTTTTTATGTCACTTTTAATGTTGTTTTAGACTTAAATTTGGGAACTGCATCAGCAGTCTAATGACTGTTGATGACTGCTGATGCAGATAATATGTTTTATACCTGTATGTCATGAGAGAAATGACATCTACTACTCAGTCTTCAAATACGTTAAAATGTAGTAGACATTCCCATCTGTTTATGTAATAATGCCTTTATAGACAGCATTTTTTTTTTTTAATATGAGATAATTACAGTAACATTTATGGGTCTTTTCTGGCAGGCTTCTTAGCTTCCTTTATTAAGGCAATGATCGCCTTTAAAGACCATGCTTTCTAATTTACTGAAGGGATGTTAGATAAAGATTTTACTATGGGGAGATTAAGAAACATTTGTTTTGCAGGGTAAGCCAAGTGAAAGAACCATGACGCATCTTTGCATCTGCATGCCTGATTTAACATTCCAAATCCTTTTTCTTCTCTTACTCATGATCTGAAAATCTGTGTGGGTTCAGTCCAGGCATAAAAACCATTTTTGTTTTGTTCTAATAATTCAATCCCCACCAAATCATTTGCTTACAAATAAATAATCTGTACACAGAGAAAAAAGCAGTGTTGGTAGGTGCATATGATTCTGGTAGAAATGGACTAGATAGTCAGCTGTCACTCCAGAAAAAAAAATTGGTTTAGATGCAAATCACTCACTTTTATTGCCAATTTTAAAATAAACTGTGAATTTATGTAAGCTGGAGGTATAAGTAATCATGTCATAATGCAGCATGTGTAAAGACAGTTCATTAAAATTCACTGTACATGGGAATTTAAACATATTAATGAACATAAGATCTTTATGATTTATATTTCTGTAAGTAAATTTTACTGAGATAAAGTACACCATTAGCAGATATTTCTCAAGGGCAGGTTCTAAAAGCTTGAACTTGGCTGCACATAATGCATTCAAAAATGTGCAGTGAATTTGCAGGGGAAAGGATGCAAAATGTGCACTCTGTTTAAAATTCAACATTATTATTACTTCATTGCCACAACATCCTTGGTTTTAATGTCACTTTTCAGACAAATGCAGGGAGACATTTCCCTGCCCAAAGCACTTACGGAAAGCCTATGGCCATGATCCTGCCACTGATAGCACACAGGAGCAATGCTGTCTCTAAATGGAGTGTCCTTGAACACAAAGGGTAGTTAGAGGATGAATCAATCAGTTCATGAGTCCTCATTTCAAGTACCATGAGCCTTAGACCTTAGCTTTGTTCCTACTAATCTCTTACTGTTACCTTCAAGGGTTGCAGGATGAACCCAAAGTCATACAGAGTATATATAAAGGAACAGAAATGAGAAGTAGATAAAATACAGAGAAGCAGGACCCAGCACACTCTGTAAGCTCTCACCAGAGCCAGCCATAACAAAGTATTTTTGGTAAGAAATTGAAGAATAATAGGCTAGAGAGGGAGTGAGAAGAGAATTTTGTTCTCATGGGAAATCTGTTTCAAACCATGTTTCCTTTCTCAGTTAAAGCAAAAGTTGAAATTTAGAATTATTTATGGACCCATAGGAAATCCCATAACATGTCAGTCCAGAAAAACAAGATTTCTGTGTCTCAATAAGATAAAAATCATAATATAGAACAAAAAATGTATATGCAAATCCTTTTTTAGTATACATCGAAATGCAACAACCTAAATAAAATTAACTAAGCTTAATTAATACAATTCTTATTTTCTATTTCATCAGGGAAACATCATGAAGCATGACACTGATCCTGACAGATTTATGTTTCAATGGACAGCTGTCTCACCAGTAGGTTCAATAGTTCTAGGTCTTGTAACAGTGTCTGGGGATCTTCTGGGTACATACAGAAAAAGCCATTTCATCTCCTTTGCTAGGCCATATTTGAACATGAGAGATCTCTGATTCCTTACAGACTCGCCAAACGTGGGCCTGATTGTGCAGGGAACCAGCCCAGTCTGGACCTCAGTGGGACATAGCTCAGGGGACTATCTCCTGTGAACCTGAGAGACACTGGGGTGTGCTGTGATACTTCATGCCACATGTGGCTTTCAAAAATCCTTTCTTAGTGACTATGATAATGCAACCAAGATAGGTCCAGCAAAAGAACTAAATGCTGGTTTATTTTTAACTACCATGTTATTCCTTACCCTGCAGTAAGTGCTCACTGCTCCCTACAGAGGAGAGACTGCTACTGGCACAGCCAAGACCACTTTTCATTTCTATCTTATTGAATTCATTGCAGAAGGACTTTGGAGAGATTAGCTAAATGAGCCTTTATGCATGCTGCTTACTAGGTGCACCTGCATTAGTATTTCTGCTCAAACTAGAACTGAAGTTTGGAAGTGAATGTTCTAATTTCCCCACCTATTGTGCCTTGGTTCTTGTCCAGAAACTATTCATAGAACTTAAACTCTTATTCTCAGGTGAAATAAAACCAAAAAAAGACTCCTAAGGCATACTTCAGTGGGTATTCAGACACCATGACCAAACTAGAGTTAGTCCAAAGAAAAGACCACTTGAACTGCATGCGGTTTCTATGTTACATCTTCAGCAGCAACTGATGCTCTAGAAATTGGTTCCTATTGCTCTGCACTGCTTGCTACTGGATGCAAGACTCTCTGAGAAGATCTAGCCTTGCAGGGAATTAGATTTACTCCCATTACAGATCTATCACAAGTTTTGTGATGGAAATATGCAGCAAATTTGTGTAATAGAAATTGCTATGCCAGTTTCCTAACAAACTGGTTCTCCTGAGTGGTGTTTTCTGCATATTAATTCTTAAACCAGGACACTTGGGGCACAAGGCACAAATGCAGACTCCATGACAACAAAGTGGCTCTTTGGAATGACAATTACAAATTTATTATTATGAAAAATGTATATGAGTATTAAACCATTTCTTTGTTTTCAGTGTCTGGCATTTTTCCCTAGTGGCTAAAAGCTTTCCCAAACAGTATTTTTTTTTGTGCTAAAATTAGATATTAAGTTAAAATCTTTCGTGTTGACTCTGTTCTAATTGCAACACTTATGCCATCCTCTGGTACCAATAGAGTATTCAACACATGCCTGAGATGTTCAGTAACAGTTAAGTGCTTGCCAAATGTCAGGTCTCTATTTCTTTGGTAATAAATCTGAAAAAAGCATTTATATTTCTGTCTTTTTTACCAAAAAAAAAAAAAAAAAAAAAAAGCCTTTTATTTAACTTTAAATATATAAAATTAATTTCTAAATAGTTGTGTTTAATCCTAGGAAGAACTATATTTTGTTTGTGATACATGCTTTTTTT
>JAAGNO010028543.1:47090-57471 GCA_033439905.1 Ceryle rudis | reverse complement strand
ATTATTATCAGACCCAGTCAGCATGGGTTTACAAAAGGCAGGTCCTGCCTGACTAACCTCATCTTCTACAACAAGGTGACCTGCCTAGTGGTTAAAGGAAGAGCTGTGGACATTGTCTACCTGGACTTTAGTAAAGTCTTTGACACTGTCTCCCACAGCATTCTCCTTCAGAAACTTATGGCTCAAGGCTTGCATAAGTACACTCTGCACTGGACAAAAACCTGTCTAGATGGCTGGGCCGAAAGAGTGGTAGTGAACAGAGCTAAATGTCACTGGCATCCAGTCACAAGTGGTGTTCCACAGGGTTCAGTAATGGGACCTGTTCTCTTTAATATCTTTATTAATGACCTGGATGAGGGGATTGAGTGTAACCTCAGTAAATTTGCAGATGAAACCAAGCTAGGTGGGTGTGTAGATCTGCTAGAGGGTAGGAAAGCTTTACAGTGGGACCTAGATGGGTTAGATTAGTGGGCCAAACTTAATTGCATGGTGTTCAACGAGGCCAAGTGCCAGGTCCTGCACTTGGATCATAACAACCCATGGTAAGCTACAGACTTAGGGATGTGTGGTTGGAAAGCTGCAAGTTGGAAAAGGACCTGGGGTATTGATTGATAGCTGACTAAATATGAGTCAGCAGTGCACACAGGTGGCCAAGAAGGCCAATGGCATCCTGGCTTGTATTAGAAACACTGTGACCAGCAGGAATGGGGAGGTGATCGTCCCCCTGTACTGGGCACTGCTGAGGCCACACCTTGAATATTGTGTTCACTTCTGAGCCCCTCACTCCAAGAAGGACATAGAAGTGCTGAAGAGAGTCCAGAGAAGGGCAATGAGACTTGTGAAGGGCCTAGAGCACGAGTCCTTTAAGGATGGCTGAGGGAGCTGGGGTTGTTGAGCCTGGAGAAAAGAAGGCTGAGGGGAGACCTTGCTCTCTACAACCACCTGAAAGGCAGTTGCAGAGAGAACGGGGCAAGCTTCTTCTCCCTGGTGACATGTGACTGGACCAGAGGGAATGGATGCAAGCTACACCAGGGGAAGATAGGCTGGATATTAGGAAACATTTCTACACCGAAAGGTTTATCAAACATTGGAATGGTCTGCCCAGGGCAGTGGTGGAGTTGCCATCCCTGGAGGCATTTAAATGGTCTGTGGGCCTAGTGCTCAGGGACATGGTTTAGTGGTGAGTTTGCAGTGTTGGGTCAAAGGTTGGACTAGATGATCTTGAAGGTCTCTTCCAACCAAAGACGTTCCGTGATTCTGTGATTATTATTATTGCTTTTCCTGCTCCTTATTTGCACAACACATTTTGTGTTGAAAATATCTCTCCAGTGCTTACCCAGATTTGTCTCTACAATTGTGTCTCCCAGAACAAGAAACCTTCAAACCAGCCCAGCCTAATGACAAAGATGCAGAAATGAGTACTGCTAAGTCACTAGAGTATTTGAGAGGTGTGGGCATAGGACTTTGGAGGAAACCCAAGACAAACACAGTCTTTCCAGAGGCTTTGTGAGCACAAGCCAGGTTTTGGTGTATGCATCATCTGTAGGGAGCTTAAAGACCCATATAGAGCTTAAAAAGCCCATAGAGCTACAAGGAGAGTTTAGTCAGCTTTGTAAAATCTTTTGAAAGAAACAGTGAGTAGAAAAAAATGCACATTATAAGGAATCTCTGAGAATTGGTATCCCAATGCTCACATGTTGTAGACCTCAGGCTTTCCAGCCTGAAAGATCCCCAAGAGACATCTACCAATACACAGTAGGCTTGAAACTAAACCTTCTGATTTGCACTTTGCAATGGTTAAGGCATTCCCGTCTCCCAGCTGCCATCAAGGTGAATGCCCAATTGTCATCCAGTCTCTCCTCATTTCTAATCAGTCCTTTTTATGAATATACAAAGTTGTGTGTTTTCCCAAAAGCAGAAGTCCTAGTGATACCCAGTGAGATTTAAACAAGTATGGGTGTACAAGAGACAGAAAGCACACTTGGAAAGTATCACCTTACATAATGACTACCTGCAGATTTTCATACATACAGGAAGTAGGTGAACATTCACAGAATGGAATAAACCATATATTGTCATTTGGTGGTTCACTTAAAACAGAGGCCTATAGAGAGGTCATCATAAATAAACCTTTCTAATGACAAATCATACACTGAAGTACATATATTTTCCTCCAGGAAGTGCCTGTAACCTTGTGCAAGACTTCTTTACTTCACCAGTGCTCTATGCTGGTCGTTTCTCTAACTGACTGCATACAGAGAGCGAGGGCAGAAGAATAACTCCCTATGAGCCACCCTTCCAGTTCCAGACTGAAAAGCGCACAGCAAAGGAAGAAAGGAAGAAGCAGTAAACAAAGAAACAAAACCCCAACAGCCTTCCTTCTTCCAGACAGTCCCCTGCTATGTACTTTCTCAAAACATGTATACAATGCTTTAATTAGTAGTATATTGCTCATGGAAAAGCTCCATTTCTTTGATGGGTCAATACCCAGATGCTTTGTGCCTGGCAAGGCAAGCCATTTATTAATTAAAGCTGCCCTGCAGTCTGTCACTCCTGTTTCAATGCACTTTGTTTGTACCATTCTCCAGCTGGTATAGCCATGACGTCACTTTCAAAGATTACTTTAAAATGAAAGGAGAAAATGTGAAAAGCAATTGAGTTAATGCGATGCTGAGGAGCATGTTTTAAGCAAAATTCTGAAGCACTGTCTAGTGTTACTTCTTCTGAAAGCAAGAGGCAACTCTGTACCTGTCTCTAAGGAGCTTTTTTGTCCTTTTAAAAATTACAGTGACTCGACATTTCCTTGTTCAAAACGTTGTAATCCATTAGTTTGCCAAATAACATTACTAATAATACTATGCTTACCTTTTAATTTTGCTTTCATCTGCTGACTAAAAACACTCTGAGAAAAAAGTCTGCCTAATTTTCTTCAATTATACATTTCTGTTTGCTCCTGATCACTTCTTTTTCATAAGAACTTCTGTAGATGGTTTGCAGATAAGTGTAGCAGTGTCATACAAATAGCTGCTTTGGTCATTTTTTCAGCCCTCATATTTGATCATGGAAGGGAAGCAATCTAGAACCTACAGCACACCACAGAGGCCCATCTACCTTCACTGGGCAGAATCAGATGTGTGAGGTGATCATGTGGCACTGGCAGCTTTCAGCAGAACTGTTCTGTGTAGTCTGTTTGCTGAAAAGATTTTGTTTCAGTGTCTCCCAAGCTACTGATACCACCTTGACATTGTAATCTGTAATTTTTATGTGGATGCTATATCTCACTGAAGCCTCATCTTACCAGGCCTCTGATACTATCTGTATTACTTGCGGAAAGAGCATCTTTAAGACATCCCAAAAGACAGATCACAACAAGAAGACTAATGGCCATAGATGGGCCTCTACTCCATGTTTTAACTAAAAGGAAGATAAAAGGTTATATTTTTACTTTTCATCAGTTTCTGCTGTTGTCATTGTCAGTGTGGTACTCTCCAGCAGAAGAAAGCCTTAAAGGAATAAAGATACTGAGGAGAGTAGAGGCCCTTCTCTAAGTTCCTGACAGCTTTTATCAAACTTCATGTTGTTAGACCTACAAAAGAAAAAAAATTATAAGCTCTTGTGCCATGGACAGAGATGTGGATCTGCCTGCATCTTTCAAAACTTTCCTCTTGTGCATGTGTAGGGTTACTAGAGGGGGTTAGAAATAAATGCTTAAAACATCAGACAGACTTATTAAAGATAGGGCTTTCTGATATTTGACCCTCCACCAAAGGCTGCAGAGTTTTATTTGGAGCTGCTGTATTTAGGTAGTACTTACACTGTGCTGTAGCACACGTACTACTGGTGCCTGATCCACCTAGACTGTAACTGACAGCTTGGGCTTGGCTCTACAGTGATTTTTTCCTTTCCTGTTTTGGTCCAACTTAACCTGGCCTCAGGTCAGGCTTGTATCTGAGCAGAATGGGTGGAATGAATGTTTGTCCTCAAAGCCACGTTTCACCCCCCAGAACAGAGCCAGAGAATTTCTGCAATGTGGGTTAAGCCTGTAGTGGCCATCTGGCAGGAGAAATAGGAGAGATGATTGTAGTAAGAAGGGTGAAAGGCTATGTCTTTGTCAGAGCAGGACCTGGAGGAAATCCTTCCCAAATCTTGCAACTATCTGGCAAATCAATAGGTAAACAGTCCAAGCTGATGTACAGGTTTCCAGATTACATATATAGCTGTGGATTACTGGCACTGGAAAAAAATGGCAAAGGGTTGTCCATGTCTATATTACTGAACTCTCTCACTCTAAAAGAGGGTGTCAACATCCAGTATTGCCTACTGGAAATGCTTTCTGGCTTAGGCTAACTCCCCAGCCACACCTGAGGATTGTCTGAGAGAATGATTTTCAAGTTTCAGTGTCTGAGAATATCCTCTGGCACTATTTAATCTACTAATTCATGTTTTTTCTACATGCCCACTCTGTTGCATTATTTTTTACCTGCTTATTATATTGCATAATAATACATAGCATTTATGTGAGAACCTTATTTCTCTGAGAAGGAGCACTTTTTCCCACCTCTGTGCAGGGACTGCCATTGCTCTGAACTTAGAAAAACATTCTTTTCTAATAGAAGACTACCTTATACGAGACTGAAGTCATAGCACCTAGCTGGCAGACTATGTACCAACAGCTTTAAAGGAGTTGAAGCAAAACCACAAACTAAGGTGGAAATTTGAGGTGATCAGTTTTCACAGTTATAGCCTAGCTGCATGTAGTCCCAGACTGATTTTTGTAAATGGCTCTGGAAATAAAGAGTGGATGACAAAGATGAGTACAAGAAGCGGCCTCTTGTTATGTCAAGATTTTGAGAGACTAATGGGAACTGCAGTGGCAGGAAGAAGCTTATTCTTACCCAGTGGTCTTGTCAAGATGATCACTGCACCTAATAAACAGGGACTTTTGGGGACAAAATAAGACAGGATCAGAATTATTTGCAGGGATTTACTTCCCAGGGAACAGCACACAGGAAGAAAATGTGACATGATTCCTGAAGAAATTAAAATGAGAAAATGCAACCATTTTTCCTGAATATAATTCCTGAAGAAGCAGTGTCTACCAAAAAACCAACCAACCAACCAAACTAAAAACAAACAAATAAATAAACAAACACACATACACACAAAAACCATAAACAAAACAAAAATCAGGTTTTCAGGAAAGGAAACATTCCTCTCTGGACATTTCCAAGCCCACACTGTAGCAAATGCAGGTATTTTTGGAAGTAGTAAAAGAGAATCTATGCTTAAAAGTATTAAAAGTGCTTCCTCTTTAGTTTTGATGAACAAAAGATGTAATTGCGAAGAGATGTGCCATTAGTTATTACACTGTAAAATCAGATGTGAGAGGTCATTCCCTGACACTAACAGCTCTGGGCACACTTGCTCAATGAACTGTTTTCCTGCTGGGTAAATTAATTATGTGATTGTCTCTGCCTGAAATTAACATTGTCCTACCCTTTTTACATAAAGAGATCAAACACTCCCACGTGACTTGCAAATTGCTCCTCTAAATGAGGGTCTCTGTAAAAATAATTAGGTTGCTTTAGTGATAGATACTAATATTACCCATTTTCAGTACCAATGTCTGGAAAGTTCTCTTCTATTCCTCTTTTTTAAACTGAGGTTTCATTAAACTTAGTGCTACAGAGTATTTCTGACAGTGGAGGCTTGTCAAAATAGCTTAATGCAGCTTTGTTTTTGTAACCCATACTTATATCAACCGATTTTACCTTTCAGACCTTGAAATGTCTAACAATAACTGAATATTTACCTGCTTGATGTTCATTTACTTGCAGAAACACATATGCCTGCCTAGCTCTGAAGATGAAACAGGAGAGAATGTTGAATTTCCTGCATACAAAAAAAATCCAAAAGTATTAGATAGACAAAGAACACAATCTCTGGGCCTTGACAATAATAAAACTCACTGAAATGATGCAAATACCCTATTAGCAGTAAATACAAGTGAGATAACATTTTAGTATTTCTGGAAATCAGTCAGTGATGGAATCTGTTAAACAATGTGAAAGCAATATAAAGGATTTTCCACTTATTCTTTTATATGCAGTAAGGAGGTAGAAGTGTCTGCTTAGAAAATAAGTGCAGACATATGTTACTTAACCTTCAAGTACAGCAAACAGATTTCTACTTGTAAGTCCATGGAATGAGCCTCTCTTGAAAAAATCCTTCCATGGAAATGGAAAATTACAACAATCTTTTCTCACATAGAAGAAAACCTTTCACAAACTCCAAGCCCAAACCTCCAAGCTGAAAAGGCATCTGGACCCCATAAACATCCCAGCAGCTGCCCCAACGCCAACACATGACTGCCTGCAGGGCCGATGATAGACCTGAATGGCAGCTCTGGGAGAGGGACTTTGAGGTGACAGACATTCAGACAAAAAGTTAGCTGTGGGCTGGGCTTTGTCGTCAGAGCACTGCTGGCACTGCTGCCAAGAGAAGAAAGATGAGGGGGCAGGGGAAAGTGTGCTGCTATTGCTTCTCTGGCCCAGCTTCAGATTTTTACATACACACAAAGCCCTCACTGAAGCCTCTGACAGCCAGTTCGCGCTGGGGCAGGAGGAAGTCTCAAGGTTGCACTGTACTTCTTTTGGGGACTGTTTTAACAATTTAACACACACATCTGAGCTGAACTCATAGGGTACTAGGCAGAAATCTCTGTGTTTCTAAGCACACATTGGAGTGGGTTTTTCAGTCACATCTTGCTCACTGAAACAGCTCACATTTGTGGAAATGTCCATGGGGAACCAGTGTGCCATCACACGGCCCAGTTATTTGAACCTTAGGAACTGCAACAGTGGTGTTTAAATAATTGACACCTTGTGCAGACAAAACCCAACACTCAAATTGAGAAAATGCCAGAGCTTGGTGTCAGTTTAGTGTCCCTGTGAGTGCACTGCACTACAGCCTGCTGCAGTGACCAGGGCAAGGGGCTGCACAGGGGGCAAGCAGTGTATGCATGGATAATGGACATCACTGAGAACTCCTGCAGTGAGGTTACAGAGACAGCTTTAATCTCAGAGGTCCTCCGCCATCTGCATGTTCCCTCCTCCTGTTTTACTGTTCTTTGGAGACTCCTTTCTTCAGTCAAATACAGTTGTGACACAGTCTTTAAAAGTATTAAAGGACATTGAAGCCAAGACACCTGCTCTGGAAAAAAAGCAAAACAAGATTTGTCTCATGCCCATGGAGCTGTGCTGTGTTGCAAGTGTGGTATTCCATTCAGGAGTTGTGCTAGGGATCAGTCTTATGGGGATTGTTTCTGTACGGCTCTCTTGAGAAGCAGGGATGGCTTTGCCTGGATAAACACCAGCAAGAGGCTAAGTACAGCACTACACACCTGCAGCTGGATGAGGAGTGCCTCATGTTTTGTCAGCTCAGGCCACTGAATCGGTGTCCTGGTTTGAGTTAGAAGAGAACTAATGCTGTTTAGTGATTTTACTTTTCAGCTTGGTCTCTTCTAACTCTTTGCACTTTCTGAAGTTAATAACATATATTTGCAGGCAGTGTCTGCTTCTAGCAGGGATCACACTCAATGTTTAGAGTTACTACCAAGAATTGGTGTGCAGAAAGGGTCTTGCTTATACTTGCTCCTGTGCAGACCAAGGCCACTGCTGGATTTTGCGTACCATGTTGGGGGGTGCAGAAAGTATAAGGCCACACCTGAAGGGAGGAACGGACATATTCGGTATAAAGCTGAGGGATCATGAGGGTCAAGCTCTCCTCTTCAATGGCCAGCATCCAAGGAGGACTCTGTCTATTCTGCAGTCTATCCCAATTCATGTGTTCCTGAATCCAGTTCCAGAATCCAGCTCCTAAAACTGGTTCTCATCTGCTGTTGGGCTCAGTCTGGGACTTTCCCTGTGCCTGCTTCACAACATCAGCAGTGATGGTGGCATAACTGACATCAGGTGGGCTCAGTTCGATATTGATTTTGTATGTATTTTTATATATTTCATTTTGTTATTATTTTCATTAGATCTGCTTTTGTTTTCTTTTCCAAGCTGAAAGTCTCTATCCCTTATTTCATTTCTCTTCCCCTTTGGGAGGGGAGAGGGGTTAATAGACACTCTTCATCATTTGTCTAGAGGCCAGCCCAGCCCTAACTCTTGACAATGGGAAAAGTAATTTCAGACATCCATGTAGATAGACCAATAGTTCCAGCTGAATATTAATGGTCTTGAATGGCAATGGCTTTTATTCTGAGACCAGTGTTACAACTTTGCCCATGTGTGTACTCTGCACATGGCTGGAGGGTGTCTGCAGGGGATGCCCACCTTCCTTTTCCTTCTTTCCAGTTGTTTTGGTACTACCTATGGTATGAACTAATCTTTATTTTGCTGCCACCCCAGGCAGATGATTTCTTAGCTCAGCTCAGCAGTGGGTTTTGTTGTCCTATATTGATATTTCACAACATCTCAGTGCACAAGTAGTTTGAAATGCTCTTGTAGCTTTCATACCACCCTAACTGTGTAAGGGAATAGCTGCAGTTTATATAATCAGTTTGCTGTAAAGAGGTCCTTACACTAACGATGAGTGGGTCCTTATATGTTGAAGAACTGACCTGACTGAGGAAGGCAAGTAGAAATGGCTTTCTCTCTTTTTTACACTGGAATATTCCCTATTCCTGCACATAATTTATTCCTGAAGGCGTCAGGAAGAATAAGCTTGTCATGTTGTCTCATAACAACAACGAAAGCTGCAGGAACAGCAAAAGCAATAGATCTAAACAGTGCTTTGGCTGGCCAAGATATAGTATAGTCATAATGATGAACATTGAGAAGGCAGTTTCAGTAAGATGTGTACATCTTATCTTCTGTCTCCCAGGAAACATCCTAACATCTTTTTGAAATTCCTAAAGAACAACTAATATATTCTAATACTGTGACAAGTCTTATCAAGCCAGTACAACGCAATGTTGCTTTCTATTTTGAGTCATACTGAAATACAATAAACTAAATCCAGTAACAAGATATTAATAGCTAAAAGTATTTATCACCATGTAAATAAATCAACATTTTGCATGAATATTAAGTTGAATCCTATACATTCAAGATCTATACAAGCCATATATATCATCCTACTGTATACAATATGAAATTCCTTCAAATTAATATTCTCAAAATTATATTTATAATAAAATAATAACCTTTTATTTCTGAGTATCAAAATTCTCGCTTTGTTTTTTGCAACATTAATATTAAACAATTATTTAAAATCTATAATCATCAACATCAAAGAATACAGAAATATTCTTTGTCCATCTGAAAGTACTTGAAAAATAAATAAATAAGTACATGAAGTGAGTCTTGACACAGTTGTTCATGGATATCATAAGACATTAAGGTTGAGCTGGGATGTAGACATGGCATATCCTGACACAATAGAGTGCACTTTTCAAATATTATTAGAGATTGAAAAATATCTTATTCTTTTCTTACAGTTGAGACAGAGACAGTCATGTGAATAGGAAATCTCATATTTTTTGAGTCTGGAAAATATTTCTCTAACCTATACTTCTGCACCTTTTATAAAGAAAACCATTCTGTATCTACAGAGAAAAATATTTTAAAAATTACCAAGCAAGATATAGTTAAAAACTCAGCAGCTCCACAAAGATAGGAAGAAATCTATCACTGTTTTGAGAAATCTTACTGCTTTCAAATAATAAACTATATAAAAAAAAAAAAACAAAACAATGCCTTTTTTAAAAGAACGGTAGTTTTTCTCACCAAGAATTCAGAAGATAGGAAATGACAGCTTTAAGACTGATATTTTCTGTGTCCATGATAATAACTGTGCTTGGCATCAGAGATAAGCTCAATGTTGAGAAAGAGAATCAAATTCTTTTTACATCCTATCTCAGATTCCTGAAACAAGAATGTATCTCTCTTCTGCCATATCTTTATTACATTTGCCGTCCTTATTTTTGCAGTGAATGGGGAATAATTCTGGGTGAACTGTTTCTTCTAATTTTATTAAAACCTGCACAGACAGGATTAGTTGACACATAATGTTATAAGCTTTGTATTTATGAATAAACACCCTTTTTATTTTTAAAAATACCACAAAACATTTTGTTAGACGAAGAAAGTTAGAAAGGAAAATGGTCACCAGTTCTCAGTCTTAAGGCTGTATGATCTATACTCACCACGTGGGCTAAGAGACAGCAGAAACAATTTTTATTCACATATCATCCTTAGAAGATGTTCCCTTTCATTTTTTTTAATAGTTTGAATATTTATTTGCTAGTGGAATAGCAGTAACCATCAATCTCTGGAAAGAAAGGCTGTCTAGGGCAAACACAAAGCACAGATGA
>JAAGNO010028543.1:7494-46990 GCA_033439905.1 Ceryle rudis | reverse complement strand
TATTTGCTAGTGGAATAGCAGTAACCATCAATCTCTGGAAAGAAAGGCTGTCTAGGGCAAACACAAAGCACAGATGACGATGGAGGACTGGCCCACGTTCATTCTCAAAGACTGAGGATTTCTTCATTTGAACAGAACAGAATGAAGTTTTAGATGGGAGTTGACCATTTTTTTTTCATGTTGTTATAGTTCTTCTCTCAATAAAAACATCACTGATGCAGTCATGTCAAGCAAGCGGTCATTTCCACACTGTTAACCAGTATGGTTTCCTTTATGGGTAACACTTTTAATTGTACACAGCCTAAACTTGTGAAACCTGGCTTCCACTGTTAGAGGTGCTCACATGCCTTCTGCCAGGTACCAGGCACCAGAAATAATTACATAGAAACTTGTAGTTCCTAATAGTTCCTACCAGTGGACCAAAACCAATATGACAAATTAGTGTACAGACTACTTCTAAGGACCTAAAATAAAAGATGGAAAGGAGCTATAACCAGAATGAATTTTATAAAACCACATTGTATCAAGTCAAATCAGTTTCTTTCCACTATAAAGTAACAGGGGGAAAGTGATACATGCCATATGGCTTGGCATATATATGACTTTTGACAGTATATAGTAGAGAGTTCTAGTAACCAAACTAAGGAATATTTATATAAAAAACCCAAACAAACAAACAATAAAAATCAACCCATTATCAACAGTGGTTTAGCTACATCCTGAAAAGGATGGAGTAATGCTCTGCACGTCAACTGTCCTCAAAGACAGAACTGAGTGGTACTGTCAGATTTTTTCTTTAATGATCTAGATGATGATTGAATAGAAAATGTGCTGATTACATTTGAAGACACCAATAAGCTCATAGTGTACATTGGGAAACAGGATTAGAGTTCAACAGGATCCTGACACACAGGGAAATGTTATAAAAAAAAAAAAAGTACTGTTTAATAACAGCAAATGCCAGACCATGAACTCAGGTAAGCACAATTAACTGCACAAACATGGGAAAGGGAACAAAGGGCTAAGTCAGAACTCTGGAGGAGTATATTTAGAATTGTTGTGAATCATAGCTTCAACAGCAATCAAAAGGATTGTGTAAAGGCGAACCATATATGATTAATCACCCACAGTGATTAATAAACTGTCATATCTTGCAAAACATTTCAAGTAACCATTGCTCCTTTCAGCACTGACCTCTGCTGAAGTGCAGCAATGTTAAGCAATGGGTAATGAAATCCAAGGAAGACAGGAACTGTACTGCTTTCAGAGGAAAAAAAGTTCTGGGAAAAGCAATAAGAATGAGGAGAGGCCTGAAAAATAGGTGAAGAGGAAAATTTGGACAAGATGGAGTATCACTGCTTGTTACCTTGCTTTCACGATGACATGTCTTCAAATTTTAAATATTGAATCCTCTCACAGGAAAAAGAAACAACTCATAGTCCCCACAAAGTCTGTCATGGGGATTTAAAGGCTTTTCTCACTTCTCAGAATCACTGCAAGTGACAGTGAAACAGCTTACAATGTGGCCAGGTCCTACCCCAGGTTTTCATAATTCTCAACTGAACCCCTTCCTCATCCTTTGCCAAAAAAATCATCAACATTCTTTTACTTCACTTTCTAGCTTTAAACTCTTTAGGAAACTCTTATTTCACATCTTCAAGCCTTTCACAACTACTATGACACCTAGAAATGTCTTTCTTTATGTGCTCTTTTGAATCCAGAACTTTGTGTCTTGTGCCTTTGAGACATGTGTCTTTGGGTCTTAGAAAACATGACAGATGCTGATAATGTTACCAGATGTGATGATACCTGGTTTCTCACCTTAAACCCACTGAAGGAATATTCTCTGCTTAAAGCGACTGTTTCAAGCTCTCTCTGAGCTCAAGCATTATGTCTGAATTGCATTAATTTCATGCAACAGCCAGTGCTGACTTCATTGTCTTAAAGGAAGGAAACATGAGAGTCAGAGAACAATTAAAAATTTCAGCTTCAGCTCCTTCTTCATGATAGTTGCCTTCACTTCGTAAACTGTACGCCATGTCCTGTGAAGCCTCCAGAGATGTGAGATACTCTTTTAACGTGCAGGGCGTGTGTATCACAATCCCACTTGCCTGGTGGGAGAGTGAGAACATGCATCCCGATCCCTTGCTTGTCATACCACAGTTTCTAGCTACATAGCTACCCCTCAGAAGAGCCATCATATCAGGGGTGGTTTCTATGGCATGGACACACCCCCAGGAAACGCCATATTCATTTCCTAGCATACAAAAGAGGCGTTAGTAGACAGCACATTTCAGTGATTGGTGTTACACAAACTGAATCACTCTGTTGTTCTGGTGTCTTGATTGTCCAGAGCAGGGATCTGACAGTAGGAATTAATGGCCTAGGTTTCCTCCTCAAGATAAGCAAGGTGTAGGCTGAGAAGGGATGAGTCTAGCTTGGTCTTGTCCTGACACAGCCATGGTATCTGCCTGGAACTCACACCTAGGCCCAGGGGCTGGGAGTGCTCCCAGCTTTCACAGTATAGACACAACCACTAATACCTGAATTTATTTGGAAATAAATCATTAAGACTGACAGGAAAACATATGGCATTTTCATTCAAGTGCAATATACTCTGTAAACATCTTCAGCTCCTCAGCAACTAAATGCCAATGAATATGGCCCTATACATGTAACCTTCTATTGCTTGGGATGGACAAAGACTGATATACCAGAGTCGGTGAAGGGGAAGAGAGGACAATGGGTGTGCAGTTCCCCACTGACTGTCACAGTGTGATGCACTCTCCTGGTTGCTTTCCAGCAGAAAAAGCACATGCTTGTATCATTCACGTAATGGCTATCTCTGCCCTTGATGAGCATTAAGCACCTGTTTCCCATGTTATTTGGTTCCTGTTCCACTTCTAACTGCTCAAGAGTGGTAAGATAAGTATGGTCCCTTTCTATCTTTGTCAGTGTTTCAATTATCCATCTTTTCCCACCAGGGTCATTTTATCATTGTGACTCTTAACAGACTATGCTTCCTCATTTCAACTAGTTATCAGCATAACCACTACTCAGATATAATTAAGAAGTCACATCAAATCCCCTCAGCAGTGACTAGCCACCATATCATAACTCACATTTTCCCATGACAACAATCTTTCTACAGTACTTGCCTTTTCATGGTCTCCAGAGTGATTCAAGTTGCCTTGCAAAGCCTTGGGTTTTCATATTTTCCTGGTAATTTCTTGGCTCAGGGTTTTAAAGAAACTCATCTGACCCAGGTTTGCATTCTGTCTTTGCTACTTGCAGCATATTATTCTACATTATGAAAAAAAAAAAGTGGAATAGATCCAGTACTTGGCATCTATTAAGCATCTTTATTCCAACTAACAATTAATTAGGATTAAGGGTTCTTGAAAGTATATCTTATAGATGAAGAAAATAATTACCAACTATTAATCACATACTTCTTTCAGATACTTAAAAACTAATTGTATGCATTTTCCAAATGATCTGAGGAGACTTGTGAAACATTTCAATTGCTTTATACCCTAGGATCAACTGAGAAAGGTCCAAGTTTCCCACAGGCAAACTAATGCATTACTGCAATGCTTCTGTTGCTCTAATCATGCTAGTGTTTAAAACATAACCTTTACCTTGCAGCACCCCAAAATGTAGTTTACTGTTGCATAGCAAGGTGAGCAAGCTGTGTCAGTAGGAGCTTTTTTGTAGATTGTAGAACTACAGCCCAATGTCAGTAAACAGAAAACAGCACCAATGTGGGATGCTATTGCTAGGAGAGGAGGGAGCTTACCGGGATGTTCTGCATCCGATATCATCTAAGACACTTGTCAGTGGAGGGGTTTATCAGGTTGTCAGCCCTTTTAGTTTATGCTTAATGTCTCATAGATATGTGTCTGATGATGTCAGCCTGGTGAGAAAGGATGTCTCAAAAGAGTGCTCCTTCCCCATCATATACATTGAGAGGAACTCTTCTGCACACTGACCATTGTCATTTTTCAGGTGACCTAGATAGAAGTTCCCTCTGGTTTCACATCAAAAGATCTATCATAATGTTTCTGGGAAGCCAGTGATGAAGATGAGTCTCTCTGGTTAGGCCTCCGGGTCTAGGAACATACTGAATTTCCAAATTCAATGTAATTAACCTACGCATTAACATTTTATAACTTGTAATAATCCATTCTAAATCTGAAGCTAATTAAACTAAACATACCAAATTTGCCTGCAACTAGAACTGATTGTATGTCATTTGAATAGAAAAATTGCAAAAGTTTATTTGCATATCCAGAAAAATTAACATCCACAAAAATATTCAATAGTAAAGTAAGTCTAATTTTTTGAGTACTGGAACTCATACAGCAGGACAAAATGATGCACATAATAGTTATGCAAAACTTGTTTTAACTCCAGAAGATTTATTATATACCAAATCTGAAACACCAGATAAAGAATAAAATACTTCTGGGTATAGTGTGTGTATTTTGTAGGTTGCTGATATCAGAAATACATAAGGCAGTACTGTTAGGATTCTTTATGTACAATGTATTGTACTCACAGCATTGATTCAAGATCTTTTTTATTTTCTATTTTCCATCATGTGTAAAGCATTCTTTGTCCTTCCCCCAAAGGAATTATATGTACAGAATTATTTTACTAGTCACTTAGGTTGCTGACTCATTTATAAATGAAAATTTGTCCTCTAAGAGAATGACCATCTGTTTCATCTTTTCTTCTCCATAATGAAATTGGAGCGAAATGACTTTAACAAGGGAATTTTAACAGCCACGTAGTTTCAACTTCTTCTGTTAAAAAAAAAAAAAAAATCTTCAGTCTAAAAAATGCTTGAAGAAAATAAGTTATAATTAAGAGATTTTATTTATGTTTGTACTATTAAGTTGTTAGAAATAAGTATACTTCAGACAAGGTCCAATTAGCAAGATAGCATAATAGGTATATACTGAATGGGACCACTGTGACCACCATTCAGTTGAAAGCAGGTTTGTCTTTGTAGACAGTTTAGGTGCAGAAACATTACAAGAAGATGGGGCACCACTCAGGAATACGCTCTGGCACATTGTTTGCCACAGTGGTCACTATTTTTTAAAAATTTTATGGTTAGTTACTGACACAGATATTTATGCTTAAGAAGTGTTTGTAACAGTTGTTGACTACCCACGTCTTGCTGTTGAAGGACTCTGACCGGGAGTTAGATATTGATATTTAGGTTTAAATATTGATATTGGAAGTTAGATATTGAGAGTCTTGTGAGGGTCCTCTGTCTCCTTTCTAAACATAGACCTCTAAAGCAGTAAGATTCCAAGAAAGTCATGAGCTCAGACAAATTTCCTTCTTGTTTTAAAACCCTTGTGTGCCTCAGGACTGCCTTAGCAGAAAAAAAAAAGTGTCTTTTGTCTTACACGCCAGGTAATGTGTGTAAAGGCACATGAATACATGAAACAATTATTTTTAAAGCTAATACCACTATAAATCAACACACAGAAACATACATTTAAAGAAATATGTCTAATGCTATATCGTATTGAGCTTTAAACCTGGTGGGTAGCTCAGACCCACACAGATGCTTACTCACTCCTCTGCAATGGGATGGGGGAGAGAATCAAAAGAGGAAAAGTGTAAAAACTTTTGGGTTGAGATAAAGACAGTTTAATAGGTAAAGCAAGAGCTGAACATGAAAACAAAGCAAAATAAAGAATTAATTTACTGCTTTCCATCTGTAGGCAGGTGTTCAGTCATCTCCAAGAAAGCCAGGTTCCACCACATTTAATGGCTACTTGGGAAGACAAACGCCATCACTCCAAACATTGTCCCCACTTCCTCCTGCTTTCTCAAATATTCACTGCTAAGCACGATGTCATATGTATGGGATAACCCTTTAGTCAGTTGCAGTTCCAGCTTCTTGTGCACCCACAACCTACATGTTCTGGTGGAACAGCATGAGAAACAGAGAAAGCCTTGACACTACGCAAGCATTGACATACAACAGCCAAAATGTCCCTGTATTATCAAAACTGTTTGGGTCACAAATCCAAAACACAGCATCATACTAGGACACTGTGAAGAAAGTTAACTCTACCCCTGCCAGACCTCATATAGAGTGATGTCCAAACAGAAATGTGGAGAATTATCTGAAAGGGATTACACATTGTTCCTTCAAGCACTCATGTCTGTTATATACATTATGGACTAACACATTTTGGGAATGACAGGTATGGATGGCAAACATAATTAAAACAGATATCTAGGTCATTAACTAATAAAACCCCATATTTAATAAAGAAGGAGTATTCAAAGTCAAATTATTCATTATGAATTATAAACTGTTTAGGTCTGATTTAACTTTTCTGCATTTTCTTTGATCAGAATGAGATGAGACTTCTGTCAGATGTTCTAAAAATTTCCTGTTACTCAGATATGAAGTCTTAATCTAGATACTGAATATAAATCTCATTGAGTATAGTTGACAAATTGAGTTAAATCTAATCTGTATGAAAGTGCCTTTAATCTGACACTTAGGTAGCTAAATTTTCTTCATAACCAACATTTTAGAGAAGAATGGTTCAGGTTGTTCCATTTAAGGCCATTGTAACCTCTATATTTTGATCAGAACAGCTATGGTGATGGCCAGTGAGTGCTACTTATGTTTGACATGTCTCAGACAAACATGAATTTAGGCAGATCAAAGCACTTTGAACTCTGTGGTGTTGACTGAGAGACAATTTGTGAAGTGGACAGGTCAAAAAGCTCTTTGGTAAACGGCATAAAGTAAAGCAGATGGTAGACAGTGCAGCACTTACTGACATCTGTAAAGGGATAGTGCTGTGAACACCTATGTCAGATTTCAGGCTGTTGTTCAGAACTGGCACTGCTGGCAACAGGGATGGACAAAACATATCCAGGGGCTGAAGACCCAGGCAGGGCCACCTCACCACCTGCAGTTTCCCTTGGGGATGGCTAAAATCAAGAACAGTATCCAGGACCAAGGGCACTCCAGCTGAGCAGCACTTGGCAAGAACAGCTCTATCTTACTCTTTAGGTATGGTAGGTGCCCCAAAAGGTAGTGCTGAAGTGATTTCTTCTGAACCACTAAGGTAACTTAACAAGGCCAATAAACTTGTCTGTGCCAGCAGCAGAAACTCCAGCATCATTCATGCACTGCCAAAAAGTCAAGAAAGATCAGTGGCTTAGTTAAAAACTCACACAATTTGTTCTCCTTTCAAATTACATGCAAGGATGTACTACATGCCCCTGTGGACCGTGAGGGAATAGCTGATGTCAAAGCACCATCTTACCCTGTCTGCCCTTTTCTGTCTATTAGAAATGATAAAGTTTCAAGACTAACACCCTCTCTAATGAGACTGACAAGAAAAAGTCCAGTTATTAGAGGAAAAAAAAAAGAAAAATAAAAATTACTTTGGCAATTAATCCATTGCTGCTCAGAGATTCCAGTGGCATTGCTTACAGTAACTCTTTCAGGGATAATGTATTTGGTTAGTAAGACTAATAGCAATTTCATTAAGCTAACAGCTCCTAATGCTAATAATAATTCTGTTAAATATTTATGGACTTATTTTTCCTTGCTTTTTTTTTTTTTTTTTTTCTTTCTCTTTTCATTTATTCCAGGTACACTTCACAGTTTCTTGTGTCTGAGAATATTGTTCTGTATTGCCACAAGATCATTGTCGAGTCTAACTCTGCCTTTTTAGACTGTGAAATATCTGCCTCACACTGCCCTCAGGGACCTCAGTAAGAGCAGAAGTAGCCTTTATTACTGTTTAAAATCTATGAAATGTGTTTATCTATTTATATTCTTGTTTATGAAGGCATTTATCTTTAGATGTATACAAAGAATTTTAAAATAAGTAAAAAAATAGGAGTGAAAATGTGACAGAAATGTCACATTATGCGAAATGTGGCAAAAAATGACTTGCCAACGTTTCCCAAATGAAAACTCTGCCTTCCTCGTTCAGCCTTCTCCAAGGCAGACTGAAAACAGAGACCTTTTACCAAAATTAAGTCTCTTTCCAACTTCAGTTGTCTGCTCCTCACTGTAAAACACTGTGAGCTGCAATGCAGCTAGTAATGCCGTACTGACAGCTATAGCAGCCTTTTATGTATGTGGTACGTGAGGTCTGCCAATTCAGATCCTAGAGGAACACTTACTGGGAACGAGTCACACAGACCAGTCGTGAAAAGGGAGGGAGAGGCAGCCAAAGTTAGTAGTGACCAGCTGATGCCAATTCCCCTGTGATGTTAACAGTGCAGTATTGAGAAGGGTGGAGGGGTAAATGGAGAGAAATAAAGGAAACAGTGAGAAAACAATATTAGTTTTCATAATGAGATGAAAATGATAAGCACTAATGTAATTTCCGCCAGTTCTCAGGACTAAAATGAACCATGTGCATAGAATCATTTATTTTCCAGCCAGTACGACAGTCTTAACCAGCTTTTCCCCAAAAAAATGAATACTAGACACAGTGTAGTCGTTAGCAAAACTGCAGACATCAGAAGAGTGCTTCTTGGATGGATGCTTTCTAGTGTGAACTGGCAAAGAAAGTGAACTTTTTTTCGGTTAATACTTTAAATTTTTAGGACTATCAGACTGTGGGGAAAAAAGGCAGGTGTCCAGTGAACTCTGCCTGATAATGCTGCAAGTGTATAACAATCAAGTAATGGTTCCACTAGGTTTGTACAGCTTGTTCTCCCATTGCATGTACACATATCCAAGTATCTGTTTGACACAGTAAGGCCTAGACTGAATAGTTTTGCTGTTAGCTATTCAGTAACTTGTATAGAAACTGTTTGTGGACTCTGTCCAAAACCTAGTGAATAGGCAAATGATACCCACATTACTGAAACACTACAACACCAGGCATCTTCAGGGTTGGTTCACCAAAGAAATGTAAATATCAGGGTGTCCCTTCATCCCTTGATGTGATTTCACAGCTACAGGGAAAGCTGACTAACATCAGGAAAGGCTGAATAGCCAGTGGAACATTTTGTCTAATCTCTGGTTATGGGGACTTCATTCTCCATGGCTGATTATTTTACAAACACTAAATTTACCCCAAAGGTTATTGTATATCTTTTATACTCATCTATAAAATTTAATTTTTGCTTAGTATCACACTAGCACTTGTGCACTTGAGTTATTTAGTTCACTGTGGAAAGATGAAATAGCCTGGGGCAATTATATGCTCCCCCAGGAATGGTTAGTGAATCACATTTGTAGATACTTCCTTTCCCTTGGCCTGTGAGTGAGTCTCATGTTAGGTGCAAGGAGCATTTGTAAAGACTGATACAGTCACTGATTTTCTTCACAGCATTAGATTTGATAAAAATAAAGTTATACTGAATGTACATGTTGATAATGTAAAAAGTATCATCTTCCTTCATAGGTGGACTCGTTTAGATTCATATTAGAGATGCTGTAGTGGTTCAGCACTACACAGATTCTAATTAAAAATGGGGGGGAAGGTATTTTGTATTATTTAATAATATACTTGTGAGAGTGTTAAGAATATGTTTAAAAAAATAAATTTCCATTGCTTTGGAGTGCTTCTTTGTCTGAACAATTTTGCTGTGGATTGTATTTCACAGACATACACAGCATTTCTATTTGCTGGCTTCATATTAGATTTGGCAAGGACTACTGCTCTGAAAAAAAAGAATTCTCCAGGCAGAATTGTGATAAAAAGATATAACAGATCCATATCTGAGAAGGATGTTGATAGGACTGCTGATGAGAGCTGTAGTGGCTCAGTGGAGCCATCCTGTGTAAGTCTGTTTAAGTTATACATATATGACTATATATGAATTTCATCTGAATACTTTTATTTTCTTGAAGCTGCAATGTGCAAAATGAACCTAACAAAGGCAAGTCAAGTATTTTTTAAATATATTTCTGAAAATTAATGTAAATGGACAGACAAACAAAATTACAGATTTATGCAATGATTATACCAAATTACATTATTTCTGAACAAGAAAGCTTTAAAATTTATAGTTTTAACACTCAGTCAAAGCAATGATCCCATGCAACATTTAGAGCAGAAAGCCAAGGCAGAAGTGAGGCAGAGATTTGAGGCAAAGTTAAGAAAAGAGGCAAAGTAGAGACTAGAAGAAACTCATGTCAAGATATGGATATAGATGTAGGGAAGAAGACAATGACTGGGAGGAAGGCTGGATCATGAAGTGCAGACATGAGGCAGAGCTTGTGTAGAAAGATAGGTTGGAGCAAAAGTGGAGAGAGACAGTACTCTTGCTGCAAGAAGCTTACATGTGTTTCAGCTGGGAGACTATTCAAGTCCTTCTTGTGGCCGCAGAAACCATATTTGCAATACTCAACAGAAGAATAACTTTAGTGTTGAAAGAAGTCATCATCTAGGGACAAACTCTAGGCTCCATGGAGAAGGAATGTGGAGAGATGGGCTTAAATGATCCGGTGGAGAAAAAAGGCTTTTTGGCATTCTTCATTCAGACCTATATTACTATTAAGTTAGTAAAGATGTATAATTTGGACTTACCTATTTTGCTTTGCATGATAGGATCAAGAGGACTTTATTAACTAGTTCTGCATGTGAAAGTGGAGGAGCCTGAAGAAGGAAAATATAATCTAGAATCCAAGAATATCTCAAGGATAAATTTTCTTTGAAGGAACAGGAAGTATGCTAAAGAGTCAAAAAATATCTTCTGTTCCCAAAGGAGAGACCAAAAGCTCATTTTATTAACTACATTCTTTTGTTCATGGACTAACCTGGAAATCACTGTGAAAATGTAAAAGATATTATGTAAATATTAAAATATCAATTAATACCTTTTTTTCTCCAAACACAAGAGAAGTAATAGCCATGGAGTTTCACACTATGCTTCTCCCAAAGAACTTTCACTAGAAAGAAATGGAAATGAATGGTGAACATTTCACTTGCTTGAAAGTCTAGATTCTGGAAAGGTGAATATTTAAAAAAGACCTTTTTCCATCTATTCAATGCTGATTAATCATTTACTTTTGAATTGTGTAGCTGGTATTTTATGGAGTGTCTTTGTACATCCAACAAATATATTAATTTGTTGAGTTTAATCCAGAATAGAAAGATTTTTTTTTTCAGTTGAATTTTATTCTAAGCACACTGAATGAACTAAACATCAGTTGCATGTAAAAGTCTCATAACAATAAAAAACTGTTCTGAGTACTTAATAAGAACTTGCCAAGATATATGTGTTTTGCACAGTGTTGAGTCTTTGCTGTGAGCAGTGGAAATATTTCTTTGTGCTGGCCTCTAGTTGTCATTGCTATTTGTGCAATAGTGTTCTCACTATTTGGTGAATCCCCAGCACAGTGGTTAATAATCTGTGTTCCATGATTAATATTTTTTTGTAAATGAAGTTAATTACTTTCACAGTATCTCCAGTTCTACCACCCCTAGTTCTCAATTGGAAATATGATTGGAAGAATGTAATGTCTCATACATCTGTGACTGGCAATGTTGATATATGAACAAAATAACAGTGTTACAGAATCAAATGAAGCTAAAATAAACCACTTTTGAAGACAGTAAATTTTTTGATCTAACAAAGTAATTTATCTGCTGTACCTTAATTCTGTCCCTCAAGGTATGACTGATGTGGTCATATAATGATAATGCATCTGTCAAACACCATTACCACCAAACTGTTAATCTTGCAGTTGAAATGGCCATGAGTTTTCAACCTCCTTCTGATGTGAAAATCATCAAGAAGATCTTGCAAGCAGGCTATTCTAGTAAAAAACATACCAGTCACAAAATATAAATCTGGTGTTTGGGTTGCTTTTCATCAGAACACCAGCTACCATCTTCCTTATTAAGTAAAAGCTTGAACTGAAGTATCCTGGCCTAGAAATGATGAAGAGCTCATTGAGAAAATACCCATGTTTTTACAGAGTATGAAAAGAGTAAAGCTATGAATTTTAGATTTAAAAGTGTGGAAGGCAACATAGACTGAATATCTTGTGCTGTAAGCATAAAATGAATGTATGATATGAAAATGTATGTAAACTTGGTGTACAATTTTGGACGTGATGCCACTTTTCTCAGTGCCTAAACCTCCCAATGATTGGACTTTACTTTTAACACTGGGTAAGTACATTGAATTGACGTGATTCTGTCTTTTAGGATCTTTCAAGAGAGATCTAATATTGACACTTTAAGAGTCCCAAATTTTATCAGTAACGATTCAAACAAATCTGTCTGACAACAGATGAAAACTATCAGTTAAAAAGAGAAACTCACTGATATAGTCAATCATTTCTGTTCGTATACATCTTCAATAGACTGCTTCAGCAAAGCTTGGCTGTTCTACTTTCTCTCCATGCCAAGATGGTATTTCAGGCTTCTTGTATATGTAGTGGGACTATTTATTTGCAGCTTATCTTTACAGTACTCATCGACATGTAATTTCAGGCCAACTGGGGTCAGTTCAGATCACTGTGGTATGTCTATTAAGATTCAGGCTAACAATATAGAGGGTGATCTATTTTTGTCAACAACTGGCAGTTACTATTAATGATGCCTGGAAAGACTGCTCAACATTACTTTGGATTATACTAATAGGTGTGTAGAAACTGGTTAGGGCATCCAGCCAGTTACACTGGAGAAACCTGATGTGAAGAAGAGTAGATATATACAGTAGTTACTGGGATTTATATTTCCCAGGGATACAATGAGCAACGACTCCTTCCATGACCTCAGTTTTGATCAAGAAGAGTTGGTATCAATCTGCACAGTTGCATTTGGATTGTTATTGATCATTAGAAGTCATTGGTGAATAACTGACTTCAGTTAACAAACAAACAGAAAAACTGATACTAGCAACAGTTTTCTCCTGGTAAAAATGTTTGCCCAATCTTGATGTCTGGTAGATAAAGTAACAGATTTTAATAGGGACATTATATTACCTGTTTTCTGACATTCCCAAAGTCTCAATTTTCAGTTTCTTTTGATTTTTAAACAATTTTATTTCAGGCCACCTGTGCTAACAAGTGCCCAGTAGATGTGTCAAATACCACATGTGAGGTGATTTTTGCAGCAGTTATTGCAAATAATAATCTGCCATGCCTTAATAAACATCTCTGTCATCAGAGATGTTTATTAAGGAAAAAAAATAAAGGTTATTTGGTTTCAGGTTTAGAAAACTGTCAATTCAGCACATCAAGCAAGCCTAGAATACCTGAGAAAGTGACTCAAAATCCCAAGGAAGAAGTAATAATAATGAAAGAACGCCATAAAGGAATATGAAGCTCTGTTTGGATGAATGACAACTAAGTCACATTTTTCTCAGTTTCCATGGGTGCATGGCACAGTCAAGTCCTGCCCACTCTGACTGTTCACAACTAACACTGATCATCTGATGGACATGCTGAGAGGAACAGCTGTCTGTGGTACTGCGTTGTACACAATTCTGCTTAAAGGAGATAACACCAATGGTACTTGCCTTGCTCTTTCAACATGGTGAATGTCTGCAGCTGACTGTCAACCTAGTCAAGCAAAAAACAAAGTGTAGAGGAGGAAAAATTATGAATCAGAGTGTGGACATATTCTATTTATAACTTTCCTGTTAGAGATACACACTTCAGGAAGAGATGGGCAAATGCTACTTATAAACCCTTGTTCAGTATCTCTTGTGATCCTCTTTCAATACCTAAGTCCCTGGTTGAAGAATGAAGTGTTATCAGAGTGAACTGCTGCTTGTGCAGCTTCTGTTTAACAACTGCTTTCTCATACTTTCCATAATGTAAGTTGTGAAAGCCTTTTTTCCCAAGAATTCCCAAGATTCAAGATTTGTTCCCAAAAAGAACTAGGGCACCAATACCTAACAGTGCCATCTGGTGTTATCAGCAATGATAATAATATTAAAACTGGGATGTTTAACTATTTTAGGGCATTATTTCTCACAAACTAAATGACAGTACATCAGTCCTCAGAAGTATTCCAGAGTGCTCTGTATTTTAGATATTACCAGTTTCAAGCTGGTAATATCTAAATACTGTTGACTTGACAAAAAAAAAAAAAAAAAAATAGTTCTTAATGAAGAAAACAAGTTTCTTGTTAATTTTTACTTTATAAATGCTTGTTTCTTCTCTTTGAAAGCTGTAGACAAACATATGAGTAACACTTTTCCTTAACTATCTTTAATATTCATTAAAACACCATTAATGTCTTGACATAAAGAAAATAATGGTGCAAGCTTATAAGCTAATCAAATAGAAAGGTTATATGTATATGACAGAGAAGGCAAAACAAATTACATGGTATCAAACCTGATTTCATGTTAGCAATAAATTCACTGGTTATGTTGTACTTTCAATCAGAGTATGAGAGAGAGCATGGAGTGACAAAACCTTTGCTCTGCTTTTATCAAAACGATGGCTGTATGAAACAAGAAATTGTCACTCTGTGTGGCAGCAATTTTTTATTTAACCAGTGAATACTGTCTTCCACTTAAGATATTTGAAACAGAGTCCAAAAAGATGTTTGCTGGTGAATTTATAGCTGTGAGAACACAAATTATTTGAATTATTATATTAAAATGTTATATAATTACTGTTGTCTTTTATATATCTTTCTGAAGGAAACAGATCAAAAATGGACAGAAAACAGCCAAGAAGGATGGATGCTTCCTTCATAGAAAGTATAATTTTTGAATATTCAATGTAAAATTGCAGTAAGTTTATCTGCAAGTATTACTTCTTGAGCTGTGATCCAGTGTGAAGGTTGTGTAAATCTATGATTACATTGAAAACCCCTACAGGTAAAATAGATTTCCATGGAAAAGTTTTTTGTTGATCTGGTGGACTGTTCTCTTTACTTTGACTTGGCACTGGGTCTACACACCCTTTCCTTCAACTGATGACAGAAGTAACTGATGGATGTTGGTAATGCTATCAAAAGCCTGTTCTGTAAGGGATATGAAGGACCTCCCATGAAACCTGAGTTTGAACTAAACCTTTTTTAAATTAAGCTATAAACAATTGTTTATCCTCTGAAAGAATTTTCATAGAAAAATACATTAGCCAAAACAAACTTTAGTCTGTTAGCTGGTCACAAGGGAGAAAAAAAACCCAAAACAACACATGTTTGTGGGAAGCTACATGGGGCTTTTGTGATATCTTTAAAAGCTTCTCAGCTACTAGGACTGGGACAGATGAAGCCTAGTCTAAAACATGCCAGGACCCATGGCCACTCAGAGATTTCACATCCATACAGTAAGTCTTGGCACCCCTTGGGCTAATGCAAGAGTAGCAAGCTATCTGCAGCCCTGGTTCTCTCTTGTTAGTGTTTGTCAGTTCTCCTTCTGGGCCTCAGCTTTGCATCTAGGGCACCAGGACTTGTTGGAAATGGCAGCTGAGTCAGTACAAAGCTGAACTAGGGCTTTCAGTTACAGAAGGACATCCATCTACTCAGTTTTGCAATTCTTGACCTGGACGTGGAAGCAACTGACCCTTAGCTAACAGCCCTCTCCTTGCAAAAGACATCCCATAGGAGTGAATTATTCTGCAATGGTGCGATACCAAGTACAGTGTCTGTATCGCTGCAGCTGAACACTGCCTGCACAGGGTTCAGTGAGAGGTATCAGCATCCACCTCAGGAACGGTCAGTACTTTCTGCACATTGTTCTTTGATGTGTTCACTTGACTATGATCAAATCCCTAATGAGATTGCCAAGAGTAATAGCTATTCTCAGCTACACTCATAAAACCAATTGAACAGAGAAGTTTAAAAAAGGGAAATAGACTAGACCAATATTTCTGGGTTCACTTCTACCATACTAATTGTCCTCTGTTCAAAATAATAAATATAACTTTGTTCTGCAGACAGAATAATTCCAGCAGTACTGTGATGTATTCTGTAAAATCAATATTAATCATTTTCAAGTTGTATTCTTGTTGACTTTCTGAGGACAGCAAGAAATCCTTAGGGCAACTTATGCACAGCACAAACAAAATGTTTAAAAAGTAAATATGTTTGGTGGTTTTTGCCTCTTGCATTTCACATTTGACTTTTAGAATACTATTGTCATTTATTCATATAAAGGGCCAGACCATAAAATGTGACGAATAACCAATACCTAAGTCATACTTGTGTTGTAGAATTCTGAAGCTACTTAGGAATTTCATTAAATGACCAATATGTTGGTTTAAAGATTTTATTACCTTGTTTTGTGATTTCTTGATTACTGCTAATAAGCTGCAAACCATACAAACATGAAAAATAACTACCAATTTTTGTCCCCAGGCACAATTCAGTAACAGAAAATAAAGTCCAGATACGTAATTTGGGCTGAATATTCTTTCCAACAGATAAGCTGCTTTTATTTTACTGAGCATGTGTTCTTATTCAAAGTGTTCTTATTTTATCAAGACTCCTCTCATGCTGCTTTTACAATGATGGGTTATTCATAGCAGTGATTGCATCCTAGGGGGAGGATTATTTTGCTCCTGTTCTATGAAGGCTCCACTTCAATTCACAGTTTCAAAATGAGAATACTACCGGAGTAGTTAAAGAAAACATAAACAGTCTGAGATTTAATCAAATTATATGAGCATTAATCTAATCGCTGTAAAGAAATAAAAAGCATGTTAAATGTTGCTACTTAATTGCTGCTATCCTTCTTTCTCATCCTGGCGTAACATCTTGGTAGTTGGGCTACCTCATTTTTTTGGCAATATGGTACAGCAGCAGTAGAAGCTTTTGCATCACTTAGCTATCAGAAACTACTGTCTTCACTTTCCTTCTGTGCATCCCTCTGAAGGCTGATTTGCTCCTCAAGGGCAGTTTGTCTGTATAGCAATTTTACTGAGATAAGAAGGTTTACTGGGAGTAAGGAAATAGAGTCAACTCAATAATGCTTTGTTTAATATGCCTGCATTTATATTTTGTGCAAATGAAATGAGACAGGAAGATTTTGAATAATGTTACAGAAAGAGAACAATAATACATATATTTTCCCTAGAGCATCCTGTGGCTCTGATCCCAGAATCACATTTCTAGCCTTCACAGTGTACTCAAATATAGAGAGGAACTACCTCTGTCATCATTATTGTCCCCCATTATGACTTTGCAACTTTTGAGACAATAAGGCATCTAATGCTTTTTGTTCAGACATGCTTTCTTCATCTGTGTTGTGATATTTGAACACACACGAGCATGCACACATCATGCTCACACAAACCTTTGATTTAGTGCTTTTTTTTCCAAGCCTGTATATCAGAGGACATTAGAATTTTTAATTACCTTTTGATGGTTTATCAAACAACTTAATAAGCACAAAGAGGTTGTATTTTCAGAGCATCCTTGTGTCAGATATGATAAACAATATCTGTTATGCACTGAAAAAATATTTGCTTCACAGTTTTCTTAGATATTATTTCATTAGTAAGCCTATGTCATCTGGCATATTGGTGTTATCATGGATAAGGATGAAAAGATTTCATCAGAGTAATTGAAGAATAACATGGGTATCTACTGGGGTCTTGTTTTTAACATTTTGGCCATATCCTGTCTTTCTGCTTTTTAATTATTTTAAAGAGCACCTATAACATATACTGAGTCAGAGAGATATATTCTCTTCAAAGCATATAATTACAGACTGCAGTTTTATAGATCACAGCAAGCAACCTAGAAGACTTATTAATACTTGATGAATCCCTCTCAATGTCTCAGTGGTGAGGAGAAGGCAAACAACCTTCTGGATGATTGATGCTGTTCCTGCCTAAGAGGAACTTTAAAGAATGACTCTTACTCACAAAAATCTGTAAAAAAAACCCTGTCCTGGCTATCATTCTGCAGTAGCAATAATGGGGGTTGAGTGGACATGCAATTCTGCTCTATTGTACAATGGCAAGTGCATTAAGCATGTGATGTAATACCAGTAGAGAGGTTTTCAGCCCTTCGTCTGTGCCTCCTCCCCACCCACAATGCTCCCTAAGTCTCCATGGCACACATCACGCCCTGTCAATGTGTGTTTGCATACCTGTGCCAAGCTGCAGGCTGCAGTACAGGGCAGGTGGAGGTGGCTTACCTTCAGCTCCCCTGCTGCAGGGCAGGCACCATAGTGCAGAGCTGCCAAGGGGGACAACAACTGCAAGGTCTTGTGTGTCACCACCTTAGGACATTCAGGAGCTGTGTGAGATGCCCTGAAGCCTAAAAATGTCTTTCCTGAGATCTTGAATGTATTCTGAGAGGTTTAAATTGCCCACTTCAGACACGTCATAACTGAAGCAAACAAATATCAAAGATGTATATAGGTGCCGAAACCCAATCACTGTTGATCTAAGGAGTATATGAATGAAAATTAATATTTTCACCACACTTAATTATTGTTTGCTCTCTGAACTTTGTAATTCCAAAGACTCTGTTATTCCCGTGTTACACTGTTTTTCTCCTCCAAATCATAGACTCTTTCTGTCTCCTGTGTAGCTGGTTTCCTTCTGCTCTGTTTCTTCTTGCTCTTCTCAGATGCCCTGACATATATATCCTTTGTCAGATGAGACACATGGTTGGACTTACTGAAAGACCTACTGTGTGTCTGCCTGACCCCTAGAAATCAGGCTCGAGAGATCCTTACCTAAGCATGATGGCACACGGGCAGAGGACCACAGAGCTTTCCTGCAATTTGATCATTCAGAGAAAATTGGTGTGGTTTGCAGTCTTTCAGTGGAAAAAGGCTATGAGATAAATTAAGCAAACAGAATATATTTTCTTCCAAATGAAATTTTCAGTCACATGGATATCACACAGAGTCCCTCATATCAAATAGAGTCCCTAAACTGCACATGGGCTCCTCAAACTACAGGAGGCAAATTGCAACTCTGCTTTGTAACCCACATGCCAAGCCTACCTCAAAAGGATACTAGTAATATATATTTAAAAGGTATGACCATTTCAACTTCAGACAGGAACAGTTTTAAAAAAAATACAATTTAATTTCAGTTAATGCATCTGGGCACATAAATTTGCCTTTTTCTTACTTCATTTATTTTCTTTTTGTAATCACAACATATTTGAACAAAAAAAAAAAAAAAAAAAAGAACTCGACTTCCCACTCGAGGGCATAATAAATTATTGATTAAGGCAGCTAGATCAGTATGAATCTATATAGGAAGCCAAAAGTAAATCAGTAAATGAAAGGGTTTTAAATATGTACTCAGAAATAGAGACTTTGGCAAATGCTGAAATGAATATTGGACAGAAATACATCTAACTGTCTGAATCATGATCCCTAACTGTCAGGTCAGTCTCTAATCTAAATAAATCACAATTTAGAGTCTGAATTACATCGGCAAATGAATTCAACAAAGAAAACAGCTTGTAGAAGAACTAAAACTGAAAATGTGACAGCATTTAAATTCTGATCATGTGAAAAAAATCTTGTTATATAAACCAGACAAAGGATTTGTGAAGAATAGAAAGATTGAAATGCCTTTCCTCAATAACAGCGTAAAATGAATGTCCACTGAAATCAGTGCTTGTACATGGATAATTCATAACCAGAAAAAATGTGAGGTTCTCCATTTAACAGCTTTTCTCAGGTCTGAAAGGCAATATGTTGGGATAAAGCGAAATTTATTTGGCATGTATTGCACTGGCCTGTAAATTATAGTGAGTGGAACAAATCCATCCTTAAAGAAGTGCAACTCCTGTTATGCACAATGCTGCTACCCCTTCATGTATTATTTAACCTAAGCCTTTCTTAAAAAAAAAAAAAATTCAGAAAATATGGAAGTCATTTTGTTTCAGACAATGCTCAATGTATTAAAAGTTGTCCCATATTCCCATGATTGTAATGACTTCTGCTGCTCTCCTGTGTCTCCTGTAGTTTTCAAAATGTGAAAAAAAAAAACCCCATAGGCTCATAATGCTTTCAGTGATGATAAATCAGAAAAATAAGCAAAGAAAAAACCAAAAATACCCAATAAGAAACCACCTAAGCCACCCACCTTATGGCCAAACTCTAAGACAAATTTGTCTCAAGAAAATGTGAAGTAAATGCTTAAAATATTTTTTTTGGTGTTCCCTCACAGCAAAACCATATGCCAACACTCTTCTGCTTAAAGAACATCAAATCTGTAATTCTTTGCATGGAGTAATCAGGAACTGTTGATATTCCATCCAGTCATGATATTCAGCAAACACCAATCTTTATTTTTGAAAATATAGAACAAGGAACACATAAAAACTCTCAGATTTGTTAAATTTTCTATAAATGATACTACACTAGAAAGTTATGCTTAAAATAACTGAAAAGTTCTGAATCATATGTTGAGAGATCCACAAGGGTATTTCTACTTGGCAGGGCATGGAAGAGGGCTCCACAGAACGCCTGCATGACTCGCTGCCCATTATCTGGGGCAGGGAATGTGCTGGAGCACCCTAGACCTCCATCCTTGATCTGACTTCACAGTTTACTGCCATAGTTGAAAAGAGTCAGGAATGTTCTCCTAAATGATATCCAGGAAAGTTTAGAAGTTGTTAGGGCTGTGGTATTCAGGGGACATTGGGTCAAACTCAGCTATGAGTTCTTTTTTTTCCTACTATTTTAATGGCATAATTTGTTTGGAGCACTTCAGAATAAATGGTTTTCTCAAACAGTTTCCACAGATGAAATTGTTTCTCAATTGCAAGAGTTAAGAGGCTGTCAAAATCACACAGAGACTAATGAAAATTAATGTCTACTTGGGAGTTTACATGAAGACTAGTAAGACTATCAGGACCAATCTTTAAATAAATCATAAATGTGTCATAACTTCTTTAGAGATTAAATGTGTTTCTACTCTGAAAATGGATTCTGTCAAATAGCACCATAGTATTATGTGTATTCTGTAACTCAACACTTTTCTAGATCTTTGATTTATATACACATTAAAAGGAGTATACGTTTCTTCTAACTGCAAGTTAAAATTCTTCAGTGGGATGTGAAATTCAATTTGATTTCTTTCACCTTTTGAAAACTACAGTAGATACAGGAAAGTAGCAGAGGACATTGTACTCAAGAGAAAATGAGACGACAAGTAATCAAAATAAGATTAAGTGAATGCCAAACAAAAGAAAATCACTTTGGAATGTTCTGTTGACAGAAAGTGGGTGGAAGATTTTCGGGACAAAAATATTTTATCCTCAAGCCTGGGAGAAAACCCTCCTGTTTTAAAAGATTTTGGACCTGGATCTTAGTCCAAAATGTGGAGAGATTTTGTCTTCAGAGTTGTTGGTCCAAACGCTCAGTTTCTTACTTCCTTACACATGTCCATATGTAAGCTTGCTTGCTAGCTCTAATCAATCTAATATCATAAAATTAACATTTCATGTCCACTTTATTCTGCTTCAAGTTTCTGCTGTGGAGAAAAGAGTTCTTCGACCATCATATTTTCCCAGCAACGAGAAACTGACCTATGCACAGAGTTTGTAGGTTTCTGTTTTATCTTCTAAGCTTTAATTAAATTATTATGGCCTGTAGGAAAACGCAACATAGTTGGAATTCACTTTGCAAAGATGAGAGGGAAACAAGTATCCCTAGAGGTCATGAATCAATTAATAAAAGCAAAACAACAACTAAACATTGCTCTGTTCAGGAATACAGTGAATTTCATTTAGCATAGATGAGCAATGAGCAAAGGAAATTTAATGATGTAAAGGAAATCTTATCTCCAAGAAGTTATGCGATTATGCAAATAAGGAAATGAAGTTTTTAAAAGTAATTCAAAACATGCAAGAAGCTTTGACCTTACACGTTTATAAATCAAGTGATAATGATAATTCACAGTAGTGAACCAAATACTAATGATGATGGATAAGTTATAGTGCATATAGCAAAGTCACACTATAAAGCCTCTCAGGCAAATTAAATTCTGAGAATAAAATCAATAAATGAAAGATGATATTAACATAAGACAGCAAAATTAGGGGAAATAAAACTAGTCGCCACACGTATGAGAGGAATAACATAAAGAATACCCCTTTTAATCTGTGTTAGGGAGAGTCAAAGATCTGAAACAGTCCCCAGTTATTTTTGAGAGTTTCTAGAAGAGGCTATCTGAAATTATTTGCCACTGAAATAGTGCTAAGTAATATATATTCTTAATTTGAATATAATTTCATATTTTCCTCCAGAAGCTTAACTTTTTCTCTATAATGGTAGCTGCTTCTACCACTGGGCATGTGGTAGGGATTTTTACCTCCCAACTTTGGAGTTATGTGCTTAGGCCATAAAATTAAAGCACTCCTACATGTAAAACTGCCATTGGACTTATATATTGTTTTCCATACTGCTGTACAATGCTTTCAAAGCTTCTTTTCTCTTTCACATTCACTGACTTTAAAGATGTATCTAACCCTGTGCTAAGCAGCAGCCATCACAGTCTGCACTCACCTGACCCTGCAGAGAGTCTCATGTGGCTGCATTTTAGGCAGCTGTTGGGCAACTGCATGCTCTGAATAGATGCAGTGCGCAACCCCAGCTTGATGGTCCTCCAGCCCCAAGGCAGCTCATGAGCTGTGGGTGCTCTGGCCATGTCCTACGGCAGACTCTTTGGACAGAGGCAAGATGGGACCTAGTTGAGTGAGCAACTTCCTCTCGTTTCACAGCTTTAGTACTCCAGGGCCTTTTGGTTTCAATTCCTTCCTCCACAATGCTTAAGGGCAGTTGCTTTTTCTAAGATCACAAAGTGATGGTGACAGAGCAAGGATGTAAGAAACATAGGAATTCACATGGGGAAAGAAAGCGGAATTCACATGGGGAAAAAAAGCAGAAGTCACAGGGAAAGTCATGATCCTCACAAGCCTTCTCACATGTGTTGTTCAGCTAGTAAATGATGACACTCTTCTGCAGGGACACCTACTAACTTTATTGCTTTTTTTTCAGTGAAAAGTCTTTACGCTTACCAGTAGAGATGGATTCTTGGGAGGCTATGGTATTCACTCTTTTTATTTATGCTTTACATTCTGGGATGTAACAATATTTGCTATTTCTGAGAAGCTCATCTGGCTAAGTCTTTTGTCATGTTAGATATAAACCATGACATGTTTCACCAATAGTATGTGTGTATGTGGATTTCCCAGGAAGCTGGATCCTCTTGGGACTGCACAGAGCATGCAAACATCAGAAGCACCCTCATTGCTTCAGACCAAAGCAGAAGTTCAAACTTGCAGCTGCCTAATCAAACTTGACTAATTAGTCAAGGGATCACTTTAGTGATCACTAAAGCAAGGTAACAGTAGAATTTTACTACCAATTGCCTTCTACTTGGCAAACCTCTATGCACAGCAACCTCTGTCCCTGGTAAGTGCACAGCCATGATACAGCTTTGAGTACAAAAGACAACTTTGTTAATGTTTTTTCTTTCAAATAGTATCTTTAGTGCCCGTGTTCAGGATCAAGTAGCCTAGGTAAGGAAGATACTCTTACCTGTTTAGGAACCTTCAGTAAAACCAGCGCTGCTCTTTCAGTCAGCTCTGTCTTTTCTGAACAAGTTGTTTCTTCATCTCTAAGCCAACAAGTCCTGGTACATGTTTTTCTCTCAGTGTTTCATTACAAAAGGTAGCTCCAAGTGCCTTTGTGGCTCTGCTTTCCTGTTAATCAGGCAGGGCTACCTCATGACAGGCTGATGGGAAGCAATACACAATTTACTTTTTTGATAACACTATTTTTTAAGGTCAACATTTATATGATAAAGGTTGTCTATCCTTATGAGTAAGTTGTAATCCTGATGTTATATTCCTAGAACTGGTAAGTGTTACTGCCTCCTTCATTTTCGATGGAAAAAAAAACCCTGACAAGTTTTTCCAGCTATCATTGCCTAAAGTTACAGAAATGCTTCTCACTCAACTGTAGGTAATTGCTTCTAGTTAGACAATCAAGAAGAAAGTGATGGTTTCCTCTTGTCAAGAATTTTTGAACCACACACCACAAATATGAGCAGAACAATCAGCTTTTAGCTTGTGATACTTCATTTTTTTGGGAAAATAAATAAATTATATGGCCTATGTACAGATTTTTGTTGCTGCCTGTCCCTATGCCTGCTGCTTTGAGTGCTCTGTACTGTCACTTCCATCTCATCTCCTGACCCTTGATTCCTTCCCTTCCAGTCTTGGGTCTGTCACTAGTAATTACCCATCATTTGAGCACTGACATGTAACTACAAGCAGAGGACACCTGATCTGTTATTGTGCTTGCTGGTGAAACGTAGTAGTGTTGTACATATCACATAAAGTCCAGGCAGCTTTTTTTTTTTGTGGTAGGGATGTTAGCAAGTTAAGTGTGAACAAAAGCAGAAGGAAATGCATTTTAAAATTAAATTATTCAAGCAGTCTTTTTTTCTTTTTTTTAATGTCAAAAGCATTGCAAAAATATGTTTTCTCATATTTTGAAAGCAATCATAGAGAGCACATTTTCAGTTAGCAAATTTAAATGTGTTCTTAAGAAGTTTTAGAAAGCTACTTATCCAGAAAATGAGTAGGAATCATAAAATATATCTTCTCCAACCCCTTACATCTCAGTAATACATAAATCAAGCTCAGAACAAACCAGACAAGCAGTATAAAATGAATAATTAATAATTCTGATGCCATATCTGTCTTTTGTGGTTATTCTACAAAAGAGGTTTAATTTGTTGAATATATCAATTCATTAAGCATTTATTAGGTTTTAATTCTAATCACAACCTCCAAAATACCAAGTGAAAATATACACACATATTCATATTACTCTTCTCTCATTTGTGTCTAAGTTCTTAAACCTTGCATTTCTTGATTTTTGCTGATGACATTATAGAATGCCTTATTGATTGTGACATGCCATCATTTTCATATAAGCATAATCCTATTGATGTCATAACATTTTTGAGGTTGTTAGACATCATGTCATGGATTAGAAAGGTCTTTAAGTAGAAAGAACACAGGAAGCCATAAAAATCTCAAAACAGCAAATCTAACTTAATTTGTTGTGACAGAAAGCAAAGATGAAGGAATTAAAACTGCAATGATTCTAATTGGAATTGCTGAAAATGTTCAGGCTTACGTGGGTTGAATTTTAATTACTTAAAATCAAATTAATTTTGTTCATAGTAATTTTTGAGAATTGTGACTTCACTCAATATATTTGAGGAGTTTGGTGAAAAGACTAGGATAATAAAAGTCACCTAGCAGCATATTTAAAAAATCAAATCAGAAAGCAAATATAATTTATGACAAATGTAAAGTCTTTGTAGATGATATTGGGAAATAAAATTGCAAGGAGGCTCAATCACCCATCCCTGTGCTCATCCCAGAAACAGTGCATCTTTTTCTTTGGGGCTCTGCAGGGTGAAGGTGTCCTGGTTTAGCTCCATGGCATTGCACTGGTTTAGGACCAAAATCTGCATGGGTGGCAAGTATTTCACATCACACATCTACCATACCAAATACCTCCTCAGCGCTCTACAGAGCTTCTCTGAGAGGTAATTTCAATTTAAGTTTTGGAACACATCAGACAGCTTTTTTGTTAAGCATGGATTGTTGAAATCTTCTTTATATCTGATGCAGTGTGGCACTCTGAGGAACAGAAACAAGGAAAACAGTGTATTTCTCTTAAGTAAGAACATTATAGCTCATTTCTGCATTCCGGGAAAATGCACTGTATGAGCTGATAAATCCTCTGGAGTGTTTATGAATATGTGCATCATTTGCTTCAGGGGAAGAAGGGATTTGCAATACTACTACAGATGTGATCCCATTTATTTCCACACAGTGGCAACTGACAGCTTTAAAGAGAGCTCTATTTTTTTTTTTTTTTTTTTTTTACTCTAGTTATCCGCTCATATGACTCAGGCAAATACAGGGCTCTGATGATTTGTGTTAGATTGATATGGTATTTGCTGATTCACATGACTGGATAATCACGGACAAAAAGAAAGCTACCTTTGAAGAGATAAGAGATAGTGCTGTTTAATAAAAATAATATTTCTTATTTCTTTCCAGCTCATTGCCTTTTCTTTCTACAGTGGTGGAGGTGTAAAGATGAAGACTAACCTGCAGAATATAACAAATGCAGTAAAGATGTAAATATTGTAATACTAGAAAAGGTTGTTACATAGTGCAAAATAGCAGAATGAGAAACAAGAGGTAGACCACAGAGGACTGAGCTGATGAACACTGCAGATATTTTGAATCCAGGTCTGCAACACAGGTATCTCCTTCCCACCTAGTCACCGTAACTCCTCTTAAAGTCAAAGGTTAGTCAAAACCTCTTTCTCTCCATTGATTACAGTGTGAATGTAATCTTAATTATGAAGACTCTGAATTATTGTAGATAACAATTATTACCTCTTAACTCATTAATAATATTTACATTCAGCTAAAGGAATCCTGCTCACAGTGATGGCTGACAATTTGACTATACTTAATAGCACACAGCAGACATAAAAGCATCATTCTGTAGTATAACAAGGTCATTTAAAAGCCCAGAAACTATGGATTCAACTTTCAGCATAATAGTAATGGTCATAACAAACTTTCTTGGTATGCCTGTGGTATTCAACTCCATTCCCACAGGGACTCTGTCATTCAGCAAAACCAAAACTTCACTTAATAGACATTTAAAGATGGGCCCATGTAAGTCTGTATTGAACTGTAAACTGTAATATAAACCAAGCTGACAAGACAATTTGCGTGCTTTCAAGAAAAAGAAAACCGCCTAGTTTCTTAATTCATTACATGGTATTGCACTCCAACTGAAAAACTGATTTCTAAAGTTAGAACATATTTATCTTCACCGGTCAAATGCTTCAAAAGAGATTTTGATAGAAACCAGCTAGCTGTGCAGCTGTCTCACTGTGTTACTCTGTCTTTCCCTAGCTTTTTACTTTTCCCTTTCACTGCTCTGTAATCTTCAAAGGTTTCCCTACTCTTTGTAGTTCATCAGAAAGGATAATTAATGTAAGCGGAAGACGACATTAACATAGTAACTGGTAAACAAGGTAGCTTGTTCAGCTTGGGTTGCTCTGCACAATATTACACTGTGTTAGAGATACAGAAATATCCCTTCTCAGTCTACTATCTGTCAGTTTTCCTTAGCACTGAGGAAGAAAACAGCAGTTCCTGTGCCAAATGTAGGTTTGCAATCAATTTTATCAGAATCTTTCAGTGAGTACAAAGCAGAAACCTGCACCATGTAACAACATTTGAGAATGGCCCTGCAGCATCCTAGTGAACGTCCTACTAGATGTGGAGAGTTACTCTCAGGATCCAGCTCAAAGCACTACTGATAAATGAAATAATCTCAGCTTCTCTGCAAGTTTATTCTGAACTCTTTCAAGGTTAGGAAAGCCTACATGTATTTATCTTCTTATTCTAGATGCATCTCTGTCTCAGGCAGCAGTATTTAATTGAGAGCACTTGCCTTTTATTCATGCTGCCGTGGTGACACAGTAGTTACAGAAATTAGTAAAAGGTGATAATTTCCCTCCTTCCTACTGTTTCCTTTACCTTTTTCCACTTTGAAATGACTGTACCACAGTTTATCCTGCAGTGTTTTGGTTTGCTGCATTTAAGTACAAGAGGGGATGTACCCAGTGGCTTCCATTGAAATCCCCCAGATAAGTGTTTCAGATACACCCGTGCCTGAATTACAGGAAAAAATAGTGTTGAATATTTAATTTGTTTTCCAGTTACCTGGCTAGACAGTGGTCTAGCCAAACCATTTGTCCATAGCATTTCTCACTCATTTCTGTAGGAGTTTCACTAGAATAAATAATACACAAGCATATGTCCCTTCAAAGAGGCTGAAATATTGATCTCTTCCTTGTACCTGACCAAAGTGTGAGCTACTACAAAAAGTCTGGATTCACTCTGTGTTTTTAAAATGTGTATACAATACTTATTAGCATATTTTAGACAGGGTGTGGCATGAAACCTAGAGCAACTGCTCAACTACTTTTTACCCTGTTTCATTCCGGTTACTTGTATTTACTAACAAAGAACTTATAATTAAGTTGTAGTTCCATTAAAACTATATTTTTGAAAATAAGATTTTAAATCCCTTTTATATTTGATGAAAATTGAATTCTCATGTTTCGCCAGTATATGTTGATTTACTTGTTTCATTGCAAAGGTATAGCAACTAGAAATAAAATAATAACTTTAAAAAAATAGTAGAAGAGGCTAATCTATATGTACAATATTGAGAAGGTTAAAGGTAGCAACTCAGACTCTTTTCTTCCATAGTTTGCACTTGCTGGTCAAACTCTAGTATTCTGTCTTTAGGACACATACTAAATTCTTCTCAGAATAGTCCTAAAGCTTCTGTTTTTCTATTATATTTATTCATTTCAATCCTGGTTCTTCATGACCTCAGCAGAGAAAGCCATAGATTGCAACCTTCCCCTGTAACTTAAAATACAGCAGTACCACTTACACAGGTTCTCAGCTGTATGAGAAGGGAATGTACTGAGTACTTTAGTAAGGGGCTTTGACTGAAGATGGGCTAGACTGTGAAAAATAAAATAACAATATAAAAGAGATGACAAAATATGACTGAAAATATAAGCTTAACTTCAGACAGCCTTAACTATGCGCACAACATAATATGAGACTTATGTAAATGGGAAAGATTCTGAGCTCTAAACAAGAAGTTGGCTCTAGAAATTAAAAACTTCATTGAGAAAAAGTAGATCTGGGTTGCGTTAGAGTTCTGTCACTGATTTCTATAGCTAGCATTCAGAGTCAGAAGGGACATACACAACAAATTCTGAATTTAGTTAGATTTTAGTGTCTTAATTTCAAACAACATAGAAAGCCTAGTGCTCTGGGGATATACACATCTGGGGTTACTTTAATCTGCCTCATGTTCATATTCTTCTGGCAAGTAGAGTTTCACTTCTGCATCCACAAAAAAAAAATCTCTACATTACTTTTTTGAGCCAGTGCAGATAGTAGTGCAAGGTTTATGATATCAGAAAGATGAAGTGCAAGAACCTGTGTTACTCAAGATTAGTGGCTAAGACCCTCACAGGTAGAGTCTACAGTTCTACCTTTAGTATTATATCTGCACAGTGAATACTTGAATATAACAAAAAAGGTATTGATAGCAGGAAGTAGGGACAGTCTCTACCTTTTACTCCACCAGCTGAAAGCCCTAGATATTAGGTTTTAGAAAAATTTCCCTCTTTAAACGACCCCATTACTTTTACATTCTCTTCCATCCAGAAGCAGAGTTTCTGCAGGATTGACAACAATTCCTTTTCAACTTCTCACCATCTCTAAACTGATCACATACTGATACTTGTTGTATCTTTTACAAAAGTTGCCTCCATACTAAATGTCCATAACATGATTGCCAGATAATTACAGGACTGTAGTCTGAAAATTTTATGTCTTGGTTGATCATTGGGATGTAACTTGGTGGACTACTTCTAAGGTACTAGCTGAAGTTTCACAGCTTGTCAGTGTCAGGTTCTATAGCTCTGAAAGACTTGAGTGTCTCAGCATTGACTGACACATGAACACAGCAACAATGTGACAGGGACTGACACTGAGAAAATTTTTGAATCTAAAGCAGCAGGACTTTTTAAAAAATACAGAAGAAGAAAAGCGGAGATCATGATGCGGGACAAGTAGGTTAATGGGAAATGAACAACAGAATCTCACAGTTCACTGAAATTTATGTTGATGTTCCACCATTTTTTAAGACATGAAGCCCAATCAGGAGCAAGGGATGAATCTCTACCACAAAGTAAACAGCATCTTCTGTCAATCTAGGTGGCTGCTATGACGGTGTACTACACAGGTAGAAGGAAACATTCTGAAGATAGGTATTTTCAGAGAATATAAATATTACATAGAATTAGATGCCAGCAGTAGTGTTGTTATTAAAACTTTTTAGTATAGGCATGGCCTTAAATTGCATACTGACTCCATTGCTTCGGCACTACATTTTTTTCGACAGAACTACTTTATTATTTATGGAGAGGACTAGAAGATGGGTAAGTGTCTTAGCTGTGGAAATAAGCCAGACTCCCTTAAATTATATGGGGTTATAAATGCTACTTCCCATGGGATTTATATCACTTTGTAAAACTTGTCACTTTATCTTCATAAAATTAGAAAGATGCTGGATGGTAATTATAGATCTGCTTACAACAGGAGCTCCACAACCTGATCTGGAATATTCTACCTGTGATGCGCTGGATTCCAACAGCTCTTCAGAAAAATCACCACAAAAAGGTAGGAAGTGTCAGTGGAAACCTTTGAGTTAAATCATAAACCAAGGAAGCACTTGTTGGCTTGCAGTTCTCATTCCTTCTCTATTTCTGCCTTTTCTTTAGTATCTTTATTACTATTGCTGTAGTGTAGAGTACTGATTACACTGTAAATAAATTCATCCAACAGCTGCTCTGAAGTCTGTTTTGCGTATCCTTTCATGAATATGACATCAATAAATGGTGCTGTATTAAACTAAAATTACTGGCTACTTATATGTGGGTAGCTCTGTCCTTCTCTGCATGCTTTAAGAGTGTGATGGTCTAACCCCAGCTGGCAGTTAAGGAACAAACTCTCTTCCCCCTGGTGGAATGGAGAGAGAATCAGAAAAGCAAAAGTGATAAAACTTGTGGGTTGTGATAAAGACAGTTTAATAGACAAAGCAAAAGCCATGCACACAAGCAAATCAAAACAAGGAATTAATTCACCACTTCGTATGAGCAGGCAGTAGTTCAGTTACCTCCAGGAAAGCTGGGCTCCATCACACATGATGGTTACTTGGGAAGACAAACACCATCACCTGAATGTCTATCCTTCCTCCAGATTTATATGCTGAGAACCTAGGATGGGAGATCCCTTTGATCAGTTGGGGTCAGCTGTCCCAGCTGTTTTCCCTTCCTGACTTCTTGTGCACCTCCAACCTAGTCACTTGTGAGGTGGGATGAAAATCAGAAAAGGCCTTGACTCTGTGTAAACCCTGCTCAGCAATAATGAAAACATCCTTGTGCTGTCAACACCATTTCCAACACAAATCCAAAACATAGCCCTACACAAGCTACTATGAATAAAATTAATGCCATCCCAGCCAAAACCAGCACAAGGAGTGACAGAATCTACCTTTTATACAGCAAGCCACTAACTCAGCTAATCTCTAAACACTTGCATACTTGAAAATTTATGTAATTTCTGTTATTGTCTGCATGACATTAAATTACAAATTTAAGAAAATAATATTTGTGAATGACATCTTTAAATATTGATACATTTTGCATCTCCTCTGTAGTGCTCAAAGGCTTGCCCCATGTTATTGACTGCTTTAATCTATATAGAGGAAGATAAACTGAATGGATGGATTATGGAGATTAGCTACTTGGATATACTGAAGCCCCTTGTTCTTTGTTTAATGTGATAGTCTCCTTCCTAAAGAAATATGAAAATGACAGCACCTGCCCTTGCTGTTTGTTGTTAAGCTCATCTGCATTTTTTCAATTATGAAATAACTCATGCTAGAAACCCAAGGGAACATGAATTATTAACTGAGCTAAGACACATTTATACTGAAATCTAATGGGAAATCACAAGATTAATATCAATTATGTAGTGAATATACCTTTTGAATTCTATTCAGAAAAGATAGAGACTGCTGCTCATATAGGAACAATTTACTTATAATGTGCTCTGGTTTAATGCATTGAATTTCATATACACAGAAAACATTAGTTTGTGCAAATAATTTTAATGATTTTTAAAATTAATAAAGATAAATAGACAATATAAAACAAAAAGCCCCAGTATTTTATATATGGAAGGCACTGGTTTTAAACTGTTAATAAAGATAAATAGACAATAAACTAGAAATATTGTATATGGAAGGCACTGGCTTTAGACTGTGATGGTTGTTTATCACAAAGACAAAATTATATCTAAATTTGAAGCAAATTACTTTAAGACTACTAGGTTTGAGATTATTCAATGTACCATACTGATCTACTTCACTGTTGTGTTTCTTAAAAGGAGCATTTCACCAATTTCTGATGGATAAAATCACCATTCCATAAAATCATAGAAGCAGAGCTTAGCCTGTCCTCAGGATTACCTTATTTATATCAGTATCACTGTTTCACCCTGGAAAATTGATAGAGGAGCTGATCACCTGTATTGCTTTTGTAATTCAACATCTAAACAGGACTGCAGGAGTCTGACCAGAAGTGCCTAGGATGTTTGTACACCCAAAAAATACAAAATATTTGCAAAGTTTTGAAGTTTTCTTTGTACATGAAAATTAAATTCATTTGAATAGGGTTTTTTTAGCTGACTATTTAATTTTTAAAATATTGATTAGCTGATTTTCACCAAGTCCAAAATACATGCAAAATAATTTACAGACTTACTATTTCTATATTTCTAGATATCATATCACTACCTTTTTCAATGATATTTTCAAGAATGTTTTTTCATAGTACTTGATCAATTAATTGGAATCTTTATTTCCAATAAAAGCATGTTACAAATAAATAGAAAAACAACTGGGACAGCCTCATGTCTTCTAGTTTCATGTTTGGACAAAAACTAATTCTACACAATCTCATATTTTTGCTCTTATTTTAAAAATAATTTCTAAGGAAATGTGTTCAGCAGGAAGGTTGACATAATTTGTTTGCTAAGTTTCACTAATTAGCAGGACTGGAAAATAATCACTCCCTAAACTAAAGTGTCTCATTATCACTTCTTCAATATTGCATACTGTTAACTGAGTCTGTGCCTTCTTAGCTTGAGCAGGGTTTACTTTTTGTATTTTAGATCACGGAGTATTCCGAAAGGTTTCTTGAGAAAGACAGAACCATTGGCAGAACTGGCTATGTTGCGTTGTAATAAAGACTGTCAGACTCTTAAACTCTGCTTATAGAAACTTGATCCAGATCTGAAGGGACCATGGCCAGCCTCAGTGGTGACTTGGAAAAGGCAAGTGAGCTCTCCATGTTGTACATGAGCTCTATGTTGTACAAGCTGGAGTGTATGTAACTCACCAAGTTGTAAAAATGTGTGTGGTAGAGAGAAAGGGCCATAACTTTTTTTTTCTTTTCCTGTAAATTGGTTATCTCTGTGACTAGAGACAATTCCAATGCTAGATAGAAAGGAAATAAGAAAGGATTCATCCCAGTAATTCTCATCTTGCAAATACTCATGCAAGGAAGACACTCACCTTCTCTGACTTCAGTCTTCTAAATTACCATTTCCATAGGACTACACGGAAGTCAATCATCCTTGACTTCAATATGGTCCTTAGATTTTGCACAATATATACTACTTTACAGGCACTTGGCTGTTTACAAGAGAAGACCATCTACTGTATCCCATATTTCTGTGAGATATATAAATGCTAAACCCTTACCAAATAACTCATCTAATTAGTAAAAATTCATCTCCACACCTATTGTTTCAATTAAAGAAGATATTTTTCATTTCCTTTCTAAAACCATCTTATACAAAATGATTGGATTAGAATGCCAGCTGCATTGCCCTCTTGAGAAAATCCGTAGAGAATTTACCAGCATGAGATGTGATCATTCTTCTGAGGGTGCTATGCCTACAGAAACCAATCATTAGTATTTCTAAAGTGTTCCAATTATACAGTGTCACTTCCAGGTATTAAACTTCTCCTAGTTTCGGCTTTTCAATATGTGGGGTTTTTTTAATGTTCCCCGTCAGGGATTGGTTGCAGAAATCAGAGGGAATTAGTTGATCTGTTAAGGGTGTAGGGATGGCTGCTACTTTTTATGAGACTTTAAGTAAAACCTGGGTAAACTGTTTATACTCCTAACTGCGTGCCTTATCTCTTATTCAGGCTTTCTTCCTATGTCTCACTGCTTCTCCTTCCAGACTTAGGATGCTTTTTGCAACATGACCAAATTCCAGTGAGAGAGCTAGGAGATGTTTTTCTAAGTCTTGGGATAAGAAGCATTCCTACTGATTGGGATTGTGGTTACAGTTAACAAGCCACAGTCCCTGGATGCAGAGAGCTGTACAATAAACTATAATGTGAGAAGCCTGCATCCTCTTCTCAAGAGATGACTTGAGACAGCAGGGTGTGTTCTGAGTGATGAGTATTCCTGAAAAATCCCAAAAACCTAGTCACAGAGCCAGATATCCATCTGAAAGTGGCACTGTCTACTTAGCTCACACAAGAAAACAATTATTCTGAGAAGAGTGCAAATGAAGTGCTCTAATCACATAAACAACGTTTTAGTATCTCAGGAGAGTATCTGGGATACTCAGGTGGGGTGAGTGGAATATTTGGGATCACTCAGGTGCCTGAATTTCACTCACATGCCTCTGGAAGCTGCTTTGGACCTCGTCTCAGCTGTTTCACATAGCACAGAAGTGAAATTAAGTGAAATTGCTTAATGTAAATTATTTACCAACGTTAGCTTTAGGAAATATCACTAAAGCTAAACCACAGCAGGAGAGGTGCACTATAAAAAGGGAGGTTTTCAGAAAAATAGCAGTTTTATAGACAATACTGTTAAGAAGCTGCAGGCTTTTATATGCACTATCATGTTTAATGCTTATTTTGGCCCCTACTCTTCAAGTAGCATCATACCCAATTTTTCCGGGCAGTCATTGCTGCTTTTTTCTCATCTGCTTAGCCATCTGGGTCCTGTGGTGGCATATACATGGTATATCATAAAAGAGAAGTGTCTGGCCTTTTCTCTGGTCTGCCACATGCAAGGCTGGGGAGGCAGCAGGGGAAGGAGCTGTGCACTCAAAAGCTTTGTAAAACAACTGGGCAGCATTGCTTTGTGCTGCTAAAGGGATCTGCTACAGCTGGAAGGGAGAATTAGCTTCCTTTGAAAGAGAGCAACAAAAGGAGTTGACATTTAATCAACAGGGAAGAGAGAGAGAAATGAAATAACTGTGGAAGGGTACAGTTGATATTTCCACTAAAAATTCTGGCAGCAGGCAATTGCATCTGGACTGTATTCTCTCAGTTAAAAGACTAGTCCAAGAAAGCAAAGGATAAAAGCTATTATGAGAGATGTTAGCAGGGAACTGATTGTGGCTGACTCCAGAGTGGATGGCTCCAAAATCTTGAACCCACAGCCCTGGTGCTCACAGTGGTCTCCCTGAACACGTACCTGAATGACATATGTCTCTTTGTCCACAACCCAAGGGTGCTGGAAGCTATTATAGGCAAAAGTGTCTCAGGGGAACACCGAAGGGCTCCATGGAAAAACAAACCTGAATGCCCCAGTGCCTGTTAAATACACCTGTGTAGTTTACATGATGAATCCCCAGCCAGGGCACAAGATGACATTCTGCCTCCACAGAGAGGCAATTGGGAGCGTTACAGAGGCAATGGATGGGGTTGTCTAACTACAGACAGCCTTGGCTTCTGGTCAGTGACTAATTTTTCTTCTCTTAGCAAATAGCCTGTGGGAGATAACTGGTGTGTCAGGCAACAACCTGCTCCCGAGCTGTGACTGATACAGGCTTCCATGTCCCCTATCACAACACTGACTGCAAATGCAGATGAGTGCACATCATGCTTTATATATACATGGTCTTCAATACTTTTCCATTGGCAGACCCTAGATGTGGCAAGCTGGTGTATCTGAATTTCTGCCTGGTAAATTTAAACCTGCTGACACTAAGCTGGCTTTTTTTAATCTGTTATTTGATGAATAATTTAAGTCAGTATGTCCATTTTTATAACTGCTTAGTGAACTGGACCAGAGTACCAATCTGGCCAAAAAGCAACCTGCCTAAAGCAAATCAGTCAGGGCAGCTCCTCATTGTGGTTTACCAAGTAACCACATGAAGACTTGCGCCAGAACATTGCAAAAGGTAATTTGGGGACAGAAATGAGTGGATGCGTAGCTTGGTTTTTGGTTTGTTTGTTTTTTTTTTTTTCCAGAAGTACTGGCTCATGATGATCTAAAGCATGTGCTTAACTAGCCTTCATGGCCTACTGTGCAGTGTCTTCGGCGTAGATCCTAGACTGTTGGGATTTTTTTAACAGCAGCATGAAGGCTACTGCCCTAAGCATAAAACAAAACATGCCCTTATACTGACTCTGACTCCCTGTGAGTAAAGGATGTTGGGATAAACTTCTTCTCTGGGAGTGTTTCTGGTGGCTAAGGTGTTGTGTGAGTACTGCATGGGTTATACTTAGTAGGCACAGTTTATATGAAGACTAGTAAACACGGTGACCCATGCAGACAGAAAACTCTTCCAAAAGCATGATTTAATGTGGTCTGCTCCTCAGAGCTTGTTTCTGAGCTCTTCTGTGAAGGATCAGTTGGGGACATATGATGTTCATAAAGTACTCTTTTGGTATCCATTACATTCCAGGAAAGATGGAGTGCTCTCTATCACTCAGTACTCTGCAGTTACAGCCAGAGACACCATTGTGGTAAGGCAGCCCTGGAGCAGACACAGTCTTTCAGATTTATTTATGCCTACTATGACCACAAATTCCTCCTTTTTCAATTTCTGAAAATAAAAAAATATGAAAAATAATTAGCAAGAAGTAAAAGACTTTGTAGAAGTAATGATACAGAGATGCTAGGTTAAGTCCTGAAAAATTTACTGCCAGTTCCAAAACACTACCATCAGTATGCTACTAAATGACCATGTGCCTCCATAAAAGACACTTCTATGAGTTGTTTATGACCTAATTTTGCCATCCTTCCTCATGATGACTGCTACTTTGCTCCACCACTAAACCCATCCCTATAGAGTCAGGAGGCTGCTAGCAGAATTAGAAGCTCCTCATTTCCTGATTGGTCAAGTTGGCAGAATGAGAATTTTAACAGAGAACAAGGGGGAAGAATGTTTCCTTACTTGTGATGCATTCCTCAGTTTGAGTGTGTCAACAGATGGAGTGGGGATTAGCTGTAAAATAACGTGGCCTCTTAGCTTATGTAAAAAACAGTCTTGACATGATGGGGATTTTATGATGGCTCATTAAATGTACTCATGCAAACTAAAGGACACTTACAGTGTAAGTAAACTGCTCATCTTCAGTCAGTGTTTGCCTTTGATAGATAATGTCAGGGTGATGTATACATGTTTAGAGAAACATGCAGAGAAATGTTGTCAAAGAAATAAAATCTGTTATTTGCTCTTTATAATCTAGACTGAAATTCTCACTATTGATGGGCAGCAGGAGTTCCTACTGTTCCCTACATGTTTCACATCCCGCTGAGGCTGACTACATGGTGTTTTGCAGACTGACATATGTTCCTTCTGCCTTTACTATGAGGCAGCAGCCGCACAGTCGTGCCTGGCGTGCCACACAGTGCAGTGCTCTGTTCCAGCTGTACATCAGGGTCCCGCATGCAGGGTACGTGTTGCTGAGGCTAGGGGCTGATCCAGCTCTGTGGCTTTCAGTAGGAGTGTGCTCCTTTCCAGGCTCTGTTAGATTAGGGCCTGAGTTCATGTAGCTAGACAGGCCAACAGTCTTAACCTCTGAGGATGCAGGTAAAACACTAGATCAAAATTATTGCTTATACCAGTATAATACAAAAAGTGAGGGCCCAAATTCATGGTCATTATTTAGCACTAGGCATTCCTACCATGCTGACTATGTTGTTCCTCTCTCTTCTTCTTCAGCCCTCAGGTGAGGAGGCTGCCTTCAATTTTGTCCACAAGGTTATTTGGAACTCCTTATGAATCTAGGCCAAAGACTGATATGGGTGAGGAATGTCTGGGGAAAGGTAAGATTTTTCTGTATTTCAGCAAGATCATTTCCTTGATTCTATTCACAGAGGCAAAAACATTTGAGATCATTCTGTGAGGGAATGAGTCCTTATTCTCAAGCTGTGGAAGCACTAGGGTCTCACTGTTCTTAACCAAATTGACAGCACTCTATGCAAATGCTGCCTGTTCTTCTCAGTGCCATTGTTTCCTAGCTAATCTTCCACTGGCAAGCTGACTGCTGCACAGAAGCACTACTGCTGGCCTGCCATGCAGATGGTGAACTGATGGTTCCAGGATGTGTCCCCTTGGTTAGAGGTGTTCTGTGCTTAAGGAGATACAGCAAAAATGAGAGTCTTACACACCCCATAGTAAAGGGTTTCATATGTAAAGCATTCATTGCAGGGCTAGAAGAAAGATGTGCTGAGGAGTCCTGTTAGTAAATCACAGTTCTGTCGCCACACAAGCAGTCAGATCAATCTGTGTTTGAGGCAGTGTCCTGGAAATTTTTTCCCAATAGATATCTTCTGAATTTTCATATAGCATTGATACCGTGACTTGATATCTATCTATCTTACTTTTGCTGGGTGTTTCCCACTGTTCTTGGGAGTCATAGAAAGTCTTTAGTATTTAGGAAGAATGGAGGAAGATCAATAGAATCTTAATATTCATAACGCCCACTGTTAATTCTTTTTCTCCCTCACATATACACACTGACTGAACTCAGCAAGTTCCCTAATTATTCTTTTAAATAACAGCACTTGACATTTCCCCTGAGGGCTATGTAACAAGTGTGGCTTTACAATAAGAATGGTGTCATTAATAGATTAATAGCTGCAATAACACGTATAGCATCATTAACAGAATGGGTGAACTAATTTAGGTAGAATGGATGGGGTTTTGCTTTTGTTCACCCACTTTTTGTAACTCAGATTTTTAAATGGTTAGACAGGACAAGGAAAAGACAATTCTTGACCCCATTCTCCTTGTATTTTCTCTTTTTCCCTGACATTTTCATTTTCAGCCCTAATCTGTTTTTTCCTCTTTCCTCTTTTTCTTAAGATCTATTTCTCCACTGAAAAGAGGAGCCCTTTGTATATCCTGGTGATTAGTGTGCAAAAGGAATATCCCCACTAATACTAGTATTTACTCAGTGCTTTCCCCATGATACCTCTGAAAATCAAGTGATTGGTTGTTTATGTTTTTATTATTCCCATTTCATAGAAGTAATGAGGGTAGAGGAGGAAGGTCTGTTTCAAAGCACTGCATTCAACAGCTCACTACTACATTAACTTCTCGAGGACTGCAGGCACAAGTGTGAAGCAAGCCTCCTTCTTGCAAGCAAATTTTGTTTCTTGTGTGTCACATTTAAGTTGCAAAGGCTAAAAGCTGAAGTGACAGAGTTCAGCCTCCCATGCTGTGCAGTGCAGAAAGAGGAAGCTTGATTGGCATCTACAATGGTAAACCTGTAATCTGGTGTTGACTCACAGAATTTTGGTACTGTGCCCCAGCTGAAGTTTACAGATGACTAGTTTACTACATGACTGCTTTGTTTTGTCCTCTGTGAATCAACCAATACACTTATGACAACAATCAAATAATTGCACTGACTTTGAGACCTTCATTAGGTTGCCTCCTGACTAATTTTCCTGAGATCCTCTGCAGCAAAGCTTCTAACCCTCATGTTTGTTTTGTGTGTTGGAACTTGATGCATTAGATCTCATGTATCCCTCAGCTTCCACATAATCTCCAAGTTAGTATTTTGCAATGTTGCCAAAAGCCCAGCAGAA